>VBVQ01004429.1:0-14799 GCA_011636635.1 Tetramorium simillimum | reverse complement strand
TATCTATAGTTTAATAGTTATTATTTTTTAATTAAAAAAATTTATTCACAAAATTCTATTTGTCTATATCTATCTGATTATATGTCCTAGCTCTTATCTTTGTTATTACTTCCCGTCTATATTTCTATTGTCGTTTCTTTTGCAAGTATTGTCATTTCTTTATAACAGCTAGAGATAGCGCAATCGTCATTCCTTTATATCTCCCTTTCTCTTTTTTTTTTATCTGCGAATGGATATTTCTACCTTGTGTCGACAGTGGCGAAATTATATAAACGGGATTCTTCCCATGGTTCAAATCGAGCCGCGGTAATGTCGTTACTTTTTACTATCTTCGTAGCCAATAAACATAACCGTTTTCATAACTGCCAACCTGGAATAGTCGTCTCCGCGAGAACAAATCGAAAAATATATCTAACAATTGCCGCACAAGGCCGAGGAAAATTAGCCACTGGTGAAAATTTTTTAATTAATAGATATAAAGCGGGAGATATATGTGTTATGCGCATACATGTGTATCCGCTGAAACAGTAATTTACTTATATGAAATTTGTATACGTATATGTGTATGTAAAAATGTTCATATAAGAGTACGATTTCTTTTTACGACTTACTATAGTAATGTTACAATAAATTTTTAGATTAGAAAAATAGAACTTTGAATATATAACCCGCATTATTAATGATAATATCTGTTTGTCTACAAGATCAAGCGTGAACTTCTTAGCTTCGTTATATCGACTTTAGAATGCTTAAATAATTTAGGAAAATGTATGATTATGCGTGCGAATGTGGCCGGGCAGACGAGAACCTCGGCTAAGTATCGCGGCAGAAAACCCCGAAAACCCGGTCATTAATTGTCTTAGACGTTTAAGCGGTGTAAACACTGGAGGTCGCGAAAGGGAAAGCCCGTGGGTAAAAGCTTTAGCAAAAGTATGAGCGCCGTTAGCGCAAGTTTTTCCGCGTAACGACGCCGCGGTCCGTCGGCAGTTTTCACAATTTTGCGGAGACTGTACCGCGGGGGTAACCCTTCAAGTATAAACCACCCCCTACGGTAACCATGGCAACACGGACGTGGTATTCCTACCCGGCAACTCGCCCCGTCCTACCTCCTCCTCTTCCTACGTCCTTCTACCCCCCCACCCCCTACTCCGACCCCATGCCTCTCGCTCTCCACCACCGATACCCGAGCCTCCACCCTAAAAACAAGAGTGTAGTTGCCGGATCACGTGGTTCCGCCGCTCTCAAGGGGTGGGAGGTCGAAGGGAAGTGAGGATAGAGCCAGAATAGGATAGAAGGGGTAGTTCCTAATTGCACCGGGTGGGTGAGACACTAGAGGGGCTCCAGAATTGATGCTGGAATTTTGAGGCTAGGTTAACTCGCTCTCGCTCCCTCTTTCCCTCACAACCGCTTCTTCCCTCTCCCTGCCTCTTTCCTCTCTCTTCGTTCACTCACTCTCCATCGTTCACTTCTGTTCTCCTCCTCTCTTCTTCCCTGCCGCGAGCACCTATCTCTCGCCGGTCGCTCTCCCTCGAGTGAGTCCAGAGAAGCTAGTAGGGGTTGGTCCCCTAGACTGAAAAATGCTGCGGTATACCGGCCGGACATGGGGGTCCTTTTCGAAATCCTCCCGAAACTGTAATGAGAAACTCACTCGCCGATTTTCAACGGACCGGGCTCTCGGCCCACTGAGAATCGCCGAAATGACCACGGCGGTCCGCTCGTAATTCTATTTGCCACGTACCGTACTTAACTTGCAAGCTCTTCGCTTTTTTCCCCATAACTTAGATTGAGCCGGCTGATATTTAAATGACTCGGACCCTCCCATCCGCAACACGAAGCGTTCAACAGGAAGTTTTCGTATATCATCAATTCCCTCGCAAAAAACTCTCTTTCTACGATAATAAAATAAATATTGTACCATCTCTAAACTTCTTTAATAATAAAGAAATTAATGTATCATTGAAATCGTTATTCAGAGCAATAAAAGAAGTTTTCAAGAATTTTTTCGTACGCATCTTTTCTCAACCTTTTATCCTCCTTTTTTCCCGCCAAAAATACAAAGAATGATAAGCAAGATTTTTTACACTTTTGCATTTTTTTTCATTTAAAAATTTTTAAATTTTTTTTACATTAGAAACCCTCAGAGATTCCTGGGCTCCGCCCTGAAAGTCGAGAGCGAACGAGTCCCTCTTGGGCTGCCCGGCCAACGAAGAGGATAGTTTGCATACGTGGTGCAGCGGAGAGGGTGGCAGCCGGACACAGCCCTCCGATCAATGAAGGCGAAGCGCGCGCAGCCTCTCCGGTTTTTTGAAAATCTGCCCGCCAACCTGGTACCTTGTTTATCCCCTCCGCAGTGTCTACATCTGAACCACATACCAAGATGGGGAAACGTAGCGACGCCGTGAATACACCATTTTGCTGTCAACTTGTTCGATTTACCTAGCATCGCCATTTTGCCCGAAGAAGTTGCTTTTAACGACAAAAATCGTCGACGGCGATGCACCAAGATGTGAAAAACGACACGATCGATATCTTACTATCTTATACAAATACATTCCGCTTATGCGAGCGTAAAAAATCGCTTTCTTTAAAAAATCAATTCAACCGTGGAATTTCCGCGCGCAAAAAGTACTTGCACAGAACCGCCCTCTCGCTTTTTACACGTGGGTTCTCCACGCGGAAGGGCTATAAAAAAACAAAAAAGGATTCTTTCTTCGTTCTAAAGAGGAACCTGGTGCCATCTGCTGGCATTTTTTGTACAAGTCATTCTTCACCCCTCAATCCTTGCGTGCATTCGTCGAGCAGAAGCACGTATGAGTTCATCAACCCCCTGTAGGATGGCGCCACTAAGCAAATTCCATTTTAAAAAACTATTTGCATTATTTTTTAATTTTTCATCACTTAAATTAATAACTTGCCTTTTAAAAAATGATATATAAATATAAAACAACATATCAGTATAATTTGATGCGATATTAAACCATAATATTAAATTGTAGTATTGTTCTAAAATTATTGATTATCGAATTATTTTTGTCCTCAATAAAATTTACAGGGAAACTTTAAACTTGTCTAAAATTATTGACTATCGAATTAATCGCAACACAACACAATATATATAGTGACGTCTAGCAATAAAATTTTATGTAATTAGACAAACTATTTCATTTAATCAGTAACAATTGAAGATATGTATTTATCTTAAGAAAGCAAATTATTTTATCATTTTAATATTTTCTGGTATCCAATGTTATTTTATTTACGGAACTTTTTGTAACTGTTTATAAAACTTCAGACAGTTTAACTATTGGATATGATGTATCGATTTCTTCGTTGATATATCAATTAAATTAATCTTTGCCAATTTAATCTCTACTTGACGTGCGCAACCTGTTTGTTCTACGTACCTATTGCGTGCGAACTCTTGATTAAACATCATTAGATAAACCCAAGTTTCAATACACATTATAATTGAAATTTACTAAATATCGAATATTAAGACCGAGATATTCAAAGAATAAGAGTTATCTTTTTTATAAAATAATTTATGCACATACGTATACAAAGTGATACTATATCATTTTATTTTAAAAATTATACTATTGAAAAATATAAGAAAATCTACCTTCAAAGTTGTATTCTTTATCGATATAACAAATTAAAAACTAGTATTTAGTCCAAATATCGCTAAATACGGTTACTTCAATATGTTAAGCAACATTAACATGACTGTAATTTTTGAATATCGAATTTGTTACTTTTAATTTTAACCTCTATGTTACGTATCGATAGTTGTGTAACAGATCCTTATGAAAATTGTAAATATTCTGTCAGCAAAGAAGAAACATCTTTCATGACTACAACGTGGTTCACAATCTCGAAACCCAGCTGATGGAAGGTCGAGGATCGGCGCATATGCACGACACTCGTTTCCCGTTCGTAGTTCCTATAGTTGCGTTCTTGTCCGGGTTTCGAGAGGACGCGGTAGTCGTGCGATAATAAATTATTCGAGATAGATGATGTTGCCACGCCACAACGGGTCTGGGCTTGCTCTCTGCTCCTGCAGTGTTCTGCAACCGGGTATTTATGCCGAGTCTGGCCGCCATGCTTCATACCACCGGGATAGCAACCCCCCTGAGTTATGTCGACCGCGTTGGTCTTGATAGATTTTACAATTTACGATCGCCGCGTACACGCGTCGCCGAAATATCAAGCTGTCGCGAACTTCTCCGGCGACGACTTCGCGTTTTCGGCGATTGTGCCTTTCACCGTCGAGACAAAGTGCACCGTGCACTTTGACATCATCGGACTACATGACGATATTCGTCTAACTTTGCGGCGGTTATTATTGCTCATGTACAAAGTCTCAAGATCTTTCAGATCTGATTACATTGTATAACAATATACATTTAAAAATGTTAGCAAATATATAAAATTGTGAAATATACTAATTATAATAAACCATTATTATAATAAACCATTATACTAATTATAATAAACGTATTAAAAAAATATTTCATTTCTTCTCTCATTAATTTAAGAATTAAGTATTTGTCACTCGTTATAATTATGCATGTTGAATTTCGCATCATTTGTCAAAAATAAACCACGTGCAATGAAAGTTGGACTAATCTTTTAAATTTCAAAATAATCGCGAATTGCCAGACTGAAATTTGAAACGAGTTTTAAAACGACCTGTAGACTGGTATCCGAGGAGCGCTCATCATCAAGCGGAGAGAACGGGTTAGTTTTATGGTCCTACAAAGATAAACCTCTGGGTGTTACCACCACGCCGTATTATCTCTGGGTGCGAGGTGGAAACATACTATACGCCGGTATCGCACTGGACTAGACCGCCATTTCATAAGCTTTCACATCATTTTACCCGGATACTAACCACCGTCGGCTGATGTTCCTCACCCTTGAATCTCTTCCGATGCGTCGCAAAGTGCCGAGTCAGCCGGATGGAATAAATGCAGACGGAACGCGTGGATCGGTTAGAAAGAGGACACCTTTATTTTCCATTCAATTTAGGGATACGCATTAAGGGAGCGAAGTCTTTAATATAATTACAACGTCATTAAATTATTAGTGTTTTTAGTAACATATTTTTTTATATTAACAAACAACAATTATGTACGGAGCTTGATTTATAAACGTTTCTATGAATCTTAATTTTGACGTAGAGTCACAGTAGATAGCTAAGCTTAAATCAAATTAATTTATTATATATTATTATGAATGTAATGCAGATAAATTTTTAATACTCGTATGCTAGCAGGAAACTCAACACAGGATATTAAAATATATATGTGTATATATATATAACCTTTCTCTGTATATTCTTATACATTTATTTCTGCATATAGATTAATAATTAATAAGTTGAATAAATAATTAATTAAAATTAACGCTTCGTTTGTTACAATTTATTACCATGTAATTACTTATATTTCTCGAATCGTCTTACCTCTACGTCAATAATATTTCTTCTATTGCCATTATGTTACTTACTGATATCTGAAACATAAAATAATGAATATGAATTAGTAATACAATCAAATAACATTTATTTAATAACAATTTTCTAAATATTTACACGTTACGTATAACTTATATTATTCCCTTCTTTCAATTTTTATTTTTGATATTATTTTTATAGACAAACAATAATTTTTTTGTTATTTACAAATATTTTTATAATCTATTGCGATTGTAGTTCCTATTTAAATTCTTGTTATTGAGTATCACAAATGTTTGTATTTAATATATTGCAAAATAAAATGGTAAATTTTTCCCTTCATACGAATTCGATGTGGCGCAGTTTTCAATCTTCAACTACATATCTCTACATACATGTCTAACACTATCAAAGGCTTTAACAGGCTGCTTCACTGACTGCGACCCCAATTGAAAAGTCTCCTCGGTGCGGAGACTTTCGCGATGAAATACTAATGCAATTAAATGCCGCCGACGAGCCCACGCCGGATATTGGCACTCCTCGTGGCCGTGCAATGGTATTACCCTTCCGCCTTTCGACGCAAACACGACGATGCGTCTCCGCCGTTCTCACCCCTACGACCGTTGCCGGTCGTATCGTAGCCGCCACCACAATTGTCATACCTCTACACCATCCTCCCATTTTACCCACCCCATTTCGTAACACGGCACAAAGGAAGTGCCGGGAAATCATCCAATATCGAGTGAAGTTCTCGAAATCCTCGATATCACTTTCCCAGTCGTCATGGATTACGCGACGACGCGGAGGTTCAGAGAGGGTTGACGGTGAGGCAGTCCCGGATCGCGGAGGGTACGACCCGATTAAGCAACGACATTCTACGACGCTCGACACTCTCCGCACGTACGACGAGAACTCCCGCAGCTGCTCGAGATTCCATTCGCGCCAATTTCGGGAGACCAATGAAGACGGAGGGTAGCTTTGGCATGTAGCGTAAGAAGTCGATTATCATCCGGCTCGCAAAATACGTGCGAGAAGCGACGCTATTACGAATACGAGCGCAAAACACATAGCCGGCCTTTGTGAAATCTATACAAATATTACAATAAAGATATCTTCAAGAGGTATCAAACAGCCTGCTTGCTTCACGTAAGGAGGAAACATTGAAAAACTCATGGTGGATCAATTTACAAAAGTTAGCTTAAACTTTAGGCCAATGAATAACGTGACAGTTTTTAGATGATTATTTAAAAAGTAAAAAAATAGAATTTCTTTACATTTCCTTTGCACACACGAGATATAACACTTTTTATGACGAATCGTAAATTTGCGTATCCATTTAAAGGGTTAAGAGCCGAGTTTCCTCAATTTCTGGTAAAGGCTCGCTGGGATATTGTCGCGGGGATAGAAAGCACGGATGGAGACGGCGAGTGTCGTGAGGGACGATAGGAAGGAGAGATGGACCGAATTTGTCAGGCTAACAAGGTGTTAGCTTCTCGCCGCGGCGCGCCTCGACATCTGTAATGCTCAAAGTTAATTTCAGCTGCTTCGAGGGCGCAACATCGACCGTTTGCCCGCAAGAGACGAACATAAACGAGATTCCTCGTCTAAAACCTCTGAAAAACGCTTTCTAGATGATCTGACATTGCGAAAAATTCTAAGAAATTAGCTTCTAAGCTTGCAAAAGGAGGCAAAGTATAAAAGAAATTTGTACTGAAAGATATCAGCTGACAGAATAAGTAATACTGCGTATTAGTTATCACTTTTAATATATTATTCTTTATTATTCAAAATTTTTCAAATATATGTTTTGAAATAATTAGAAAATGTTAGTATTTAAAAAAGAAATAAAGGAATAAAGTTGTGAGAGCAATATAGACTTCTAAGATACGCAATATTTATAATAAGATGTTGAAAGAACAGCAAAATCGATTACCCAGTCTACAGCATTACGGGAGAAACTCGCTGAAACATTAGATGATGAATTTTGGTTATATACTTATATAATTCATAGACAAATGTCAGATCTTCTAGAAAGTCCTCGAACAAAATTGTCTCCTACTGAGAAATGATCAAGGTACGAGGTTAACAAAGTCGATGAAAATTGGAAGCGTCACCTATCTTATCGTCACTACGCCGAAGCCAAGCATCGTAAAAGGGTTGGCGACGACGGAAGGGAATAGAGTTGGGTGGAGGTGGAGTAGGAGGTAGCGGTTTGGCGAGGACACCGGGTGGAGTCGACGGCGTTGCCCCAGCATCGACCAGAATATTATGGACTTATCAAGCCATCCTAATAGTCTCATCAGGATGCAAGCCTGCAGATCTCATCATCCTCGGCGTCCCTGGACCACGTAGGAACGAGCGAGCAATGGCGTTTCCTGGCGTAGATAGCGTTATAGGAAGTAATAGCGGACTGGCATGATTACATGCTGTTCTAAGGTATGGACGACTTCGAAGGATGTCGATTCTTGGTCGAGAATTAACATACACTTGCGTTGAATTTCCTTTTTTCATTACCAGCTCTATACTGGTAACGGACATCCTCACGCTGAAAATGCCATTGAAACTTTCGTTGGTTTGAAAATGGGGAAATTTGAAATTAATGATGAAGAATGTTAACAAATAGAATTTTTGTAAAATCAAAAAGAACATTTTTCAACAATTTTTTCGTTTGGATAACAAGTTTGTATATTGCTAAAGAAATTCAATAAAATAAAATTGCAAATCTAAAGGATTACGATTTCTCTGTAGCTGTGCTGATAGTTATAAGAAATTTCACTTTCAATATTTTCTATTCAACAATTATTTATACAAGTTTTGTTCTTTCTCATTTTTTTGAATTTTTCATCTGTAAATGTTATTCCTGTATCTATTAGTATTTTTTTATGCACTCGAATAGATTAATGGGTAATATATTTTATTCGAGAGATCATAAATTATCAAAAAGGCAGCACAAAACAAATTAGTACTGCGACCAGTTTGCAACCCTCGCTACCACATATTGCATACCGTGTACGCGCAAGCACGAGGAATTACATAGTTTTGGGATATATATTGTTGTTTAGTATGGTTTAGAATTTCCATAGATAACGGAGAATTATAACGGAGGCCGCTGTCGCGGGACCGAGAAATCGTATGCCGTATAGGTATGCGTACACTTGCACGTGAACACGTAGAATCTTTCTTTTGAATTCATTCACAAAACGAAAAGGAGAGAATCCGTACCTGAGTCTGTATTACTATAGTCATCATATCCATTGTCTCTATTTCAATTAAGAAAAAGTCTGACTTGAAATTGATCAAAGAATCTTATTAAAATTCAGACTAAAAGATCGAAGAAAAAATTTGAGATATTTTACGTATGTGAAACTTCCGATAGAGAGAAAAACGTAAGACGAAGAATTTTATAAGCATGAATATAATCCGGAATATAATTCGGCATTTAATTTACCAACGCAGGTTATCAGTCATTAATCATTGTTCTTATAAATAGCAGAAGATAGTATGCGTCGCCTAAGTAAGTAGCATAAATTGCGGCGGAAGTACAGCGGATCTGATAAGCTCGCGCTAAATTGCGCGAGGGCCGTCTGACCTCCTCATCTTCCCGCCAGCTCCCTGACCCCCCTTCCCCCTAGCCGCAACTAATAACTCGGCTTTTTCTTTAACGACGAACTACAAACTAATCTACGGCACACGCGCGCTGTCGCTCGGCGGATATACTATTGGCGACTCGAGACCGCTGTTCGTGCTCTTTCTTCCTACGCGGTGCATTCCTGCGAGCCCCTCTCGCGGCTACGATACGAGCGGGCGGGAGCCGCGACGAAGCAAAAATGGTGCGGCATCGGCGGTCGACCGGGACCGAGTAACCCACATTCTTTCGGCCGAGCCGCGGACCACACTTGATCGTCCCGTGTACCCGTGAGAGAAGGTTAGGTTTAAGCAACTCTGTGGAAGTTGCGGGCAGGGTCGGTTGGCCCGAGGGCGGCGGCAACTATTATAAACTGTAGCACCTCGAACTACCGCCTCCAGCCTTCCTTCTCTAACACCGGACGGGCCGCCACCCTTCTTCGCCCGAATGCCCCTCGCCACCGCCCTTTACCTTGCTTCCACCTCGAATCCAACACCGTTCCCCACACCCACCGCCGGTTTCACCGCCGCCTTCACCGCCGCCGCCGCCGCCGCCGCTGCCGCCGCCGCTGCCTCCGTCGCTCCGCGCCAACCACCCCTCGCCCCGACTCCAAATAACCCAGGAAACCCCCTGCCGAACTAACCCGCACCCCGGAACTCTCCCGGTTTCTCTCCTACGCCGTACCCTCTAATCAATCAATCCCCAGGCATCTCGGCCGGTCTGCACCGGGGATCGCGGCTTTCCAGTCTTCACAGGAACGTCTCTCTATCTCGAAAGACGAAAGCGTCGGCCGGACCCGTGGGTAACCCTGTTGCTGCACAGTCCGCTGCAAACGGCATGTGTGCACACACACACACACACACACATACACACACGCGGTACACGTACACGCGTAGGCATGCATTCATCGCGCGACGTGGAATCTCCAACTCTGTGGCGAGCAAGATCGAAAGGTTTCGGGCAAACCTCCGATCGACCTACTTGCCGGACGTTCCTGATTAGCGTCTTGTCTATTGATTAATGCTCGTTGATTAATGTGAACCCGTCGCCGGGAGCTCTCAAAGGCTTCTATGTTTAATCTGTGTCTAGTAAGGTATAAATTATTTACGCTCGAACGGCCAAACTGGTCAGTTTGACCGCTAAATACTTGTTTCCCGCATCAGCCACGAAGCATGTATTTTTATATATTTTTAATTAGCGTTAGTAATGAAAAGCGTGAAAGGGGATATTTCATTCAGAGTTGAAATCCTATCCTACTTTATTTAGTTCTAAAAACAGAAACAGTGCCAGATAATATAGAAATCTATCCTTCGAAGTTCTGCTTAATAATAACTCGGCTTGTTCGTTCAATAGAATAATTTATGCCGTCCCCTCAATATCAATCACATGGCAAATTTATATCTTTTTTTTCCACCCAGCGTTGATTAACCTATAAAGAACCAAGAAAGCACTTTGGCATTTAGCCATCTAACCGAAGGTGAACGTGATTCTTTACGACGACGACGGTGCCAGGTACAATGCAGTTAATAGGTAATTATCGTGGTACAATTTTGCTCGGCAGCCATTCCCGTTCATTTCCTCGATATCTTCGGACAAGCCGCATTTCGCTGTCTCTCCATCGTTTGGTCCCGACCGTGCATCGCGTTCCAATATCTGCCGTTTTCTCCCATCGATTTAGCCATACAGACCTCGGCATAACTATACGCGTGAGAGGAAATGGAGTAATTATAAGGAAATAACGGGCGTTGTCCGTGTGGTGGGCATTGAGACCTTGGGGAGGCTTTTGCTTCCCTTCGATAAACCGCGGCTCTCAAACATGAGAATCCTAATACCGTGCGAGATTATCGATATACCATAATGTATCGTTATTTGTATCATAATCCTACGATTGCATATATTTACTAACTTACGTTTTAACTTGATTCGATTTTGTCGCCGTAAATATGCATTTTACAGGAGTCGAGCCGATCGTCGATGATCGTTCTCCGTCCGAATATCTCATTAGCGAGAAAAATTTAAGTAAGAAAGATGTAAGGAACCATGGAAAACGGCGAATAGGAACGGATGCAGCGCAAAAAAATACGTAATTCTCGATACAAATGTACAATGAGTCGTGCATCTCAATTAATTCCTTCAGACGAAAACGTCGGAAACGGAGCTACGCCGCCGTTGATCGCACTTTCCAATTACAGGGGCCAAACCGCGGACATTTATTTAACAACTCGACGCTCGCCGTAAAGTCGACGCAACGTCTCTCGCAGAGAGACGTTAATTCGTTAACGTTTAATTGCACAACTTGGCTGTTCCCCGCTTTCCTCCCCCCCTGATCCAGTATGAGAACTCACGCGCGAGGCTGCGTGAACGACGCATTTGCACGCGTGTACTTGCATGGAATTAACCGACGGGCCAATACCTCTCGTAGCGGTCCCGGGGATACGCGATGCAATTAATATAATTACTTTCGATTACACGGAAGGTAGGAAAACGAGAGGGGGCGAGAAAGGGAAAGAGGGGGGCCGTCTCTCTCTATCCTCGTTTTCCAGGCTGCCGCGCCGCGTCGGCTCGCACGAGATTGCGTGCACGGACGACACGTGTACGTGCACTTCCGTACACACTCCAACATTCTACCTTCGTTTCATCGACTCGATCTTTTGACTACTTTACCGCGCCGGCGAGAAAAAAGAGTACAGAAAAACTTGGACTACATCACGGTACCTCATTAATAATTCTTCTTTAATGAATAATTCATTAAAGAATGTTATTTGTGTTTTCATGCTAATATTGGACTTAATTTTTTTAATAAAAACCTTCTCTCTTCCTCAGTAGTTATTCCTATACGTTAATGTTATTAATATATTTCTTTATTCATATGATGTTAGAAACTTCACAATAAAATGTCTTAACTTTTTTCAATATAAATTATATAATTATATTATTTTCGATATGAATGGTAAAAAATTGATTAAACTGAACATAATTCGCAAACTTTGATACAGTTTCAGCATAATGCAAGCCACATCGCTATTTTCTGTCTAAGATTGCTTCTGCGATGTAAAATACATATTGACCTTTACTCGAGATCACTGTTGTACGACCTTTGTCATTTCTTTACGTATATGAATAACTCTCAAGGTAAGCCTTAAGGTTCACCCTTTGTACTAAGTTTATTTCTACCGCAAACTTACTTAATGCGACGCTAATCATACTCGGTATTTAACTGTTCAAATTCTAATCTATATTTCACGGTGGAAACGAATTTAATCGTTCTACTGCAGCCCAGTTTGCGCTATCAATATTCAATTGGCACGTGGCTACAAAGAATTATCGTGCAAATGGTGCACCTGAAATATGTAACAGGACGAGGGATGCCCTTCGCGTTCTACCAAAAGTGAATCCTGCTCTGTACACGCTCGCGGATACACACTCGCGCGCGAACAACTACTCGTGAGTTTACCAGAACGAAACTACATGCGTGGTCTAGATGTATGCAATTTTGACTAGATTAACGCTGCATTATTCAGCTAATTAACTGCTAGGAACCGGCCCAGCCCACTATTTTCGGTATCCCCCCGTGGAAACAACGTCGTTTGTCTTGCACCTCTACTCTCGGAGATACTCGCTCGGCACCGTCGCAGATATGGGCTCTTTGCATTATTGGTCTTTCAAAACGTGTCTGCTACATTTATTGAACATTCCATCATCCATGAGAAAAACGCTGATTGATCGCGACATGATCGCTGATTCTCATTTCAAGATTTTCGAGTATATTATTTAAGACATGAAATAATTTCAGTAATGACTAAATATAGCAATAACGATAAGAATTAAATATTGTCTTTGTACATCAGCAAAAATCTCCAACGATATATGTATATTATTTGTTGAAATCACACTATTATTAAACCTTAGTAATTTTAGAAAATATTACGACTACATATGAATAAAGGAAATATCTTGAAAGTGAAAGAAATGTATAGACACGTGAGAAACTAACCGAGATATGGAAACTTATATTCAACCTGCCATCTGCCTTTCGTATTGATTTGAAGAGCAGCGAAGCACGAACGAGCTATTCCGAGTTTGGCAATCATGTTCAACGTTGCGACCGCCATCTTCTTCGGGAACACTACGCGATATTGCAGTGACGTTCGGCGTTCCTCTCAAGCGCGAGCTCTCTAAACTTTGGTCGAATCGAGGAGATGGCAAAGGAGGATAAGAGGAGGGAAAGGGGAAAGGGGAGCGCGGCCGCAGAGAAACGGGAAAGGCGATGCTGGAAATGGGAGAATGGCTGAATATTCCTCGAGGACGAGTACTCTGTCGGTAGCGGCAACGGCCGAGTCTAGGCGTAGCCGATCCAGAAACCAGAAACCAGAAACCAGGTATAGCTTTAATACAGAACTATCTTGATACCGCACGGATGGACATGCGAGGTACCTTTGCCACGTTTCAGAGCTACGCAGTTTGCAAAATCATATTTATCTCGACCTCATTCCCCTGTCGGCGAAATCGCCAAGTGAAATAATTGCAAAATAAAACGGCGGCAGCTTAAAATTCAACAACAGTCGTTGGAAAAGTATGGTCAAACCATCCTTTTGAAGTAATTACGCTTCACCTATTCTTCACTCGCGTGAAAGGATATGTCGTACCTCTCTACAGTCATTTAATACAAAATGTGATCGTCCCATTGCCGTTGTTATCTATTTATCATTCACGTTCAGTGTCAATGTGAGATAAAAATTATACGACCACATTTAGCGCTAAATGCGCCGTGAGAATACGGATCGTCGCCTTCATTATTAGTATGGCACTAGAGCTCAAGCTGCGCAGATCTCCCTTTTTAAAGATGACCTTCGTAAAAACTCATCTTACTTGCTTTATACAGAGATAACAGATACAAGAGTCTCAGGTTTCTCGTACTCTAGGAAAAAGAGTCACCGATAAAAACATCTTTTTTTTTTATTATTACAACAAAAACCGAAATATTAAAATGCTACATATTTATAGCAGTGGTCTGCAAAATCAATATGCCAAAAAAAAAAAGTTAATTTTAGCATAATTTTTTACATAAATTTAATTCTGAGCAAAAGTTCATAAATATCTGCATACTTTTTAGAAAAGATTTCGATACGTTTCTCATACTTGTTTATAAAGTTTTTACTTAAAAGTTTCTCAACGATGGTTAATATTTAACGGGCGTTTGAATTTTTTTAAAAGCTGTAGAATATCGCTGTAGAATATTGTGCATGCGAATGCAATTTCCAAAGTATCGTCATAAAGCCAGACAATAACGCGCATCGTTCCTGATACGTCTGCAAGTCTCGCAAATGGGCATCTCGAGTTATCGGTAGCTGAATGTCGGCGGTGGCAGCGATCCGATTGGCGTCGCGAGTGTAAGTTCAAATGTGAAGGTATGCGAAGGTATACGCGAAAGCAACGCAGGCATTTCGCCTCTGGAGGGCCCCACGGCTACCTTCGAGCAAGTAGCGCGATCGCGTTATGCCGCAGACTGGAACTATCGTTTGCGTAGGTGTGCGCGAGTATGCACGGAGACTCCGCACCGCACTGTCCCCCCTTTAGCCCGCGAAGCCCCCCAAGTCCTCCTCACCTCAGCGAGCCACCCACGGCCAAACCACCCATCTCCTCCTTCTCCTCCACGAAAGCCCCGTGGCCACCCCCCGCCCGCCGTTCACCCTTCCTTATTGCAAGTTCTACGGTC
>VBVQ01004428.1:0-13303 GCA_011636635.1 Tetramorium simillimum | reverse complement strand
CAAAAATATATCGAGTGACATATATTCAGAATAGACATTTATAGCTTGAAACGCGAGTGATTTTTTTATTAATATTAAAATTTCTGTGCATTTCTGAAAATGGCTCTATTAAATAAATAACTTGATAGCTCTAAAAAGAGTTCAGAATTCGTGACAAAAACGAATTTTTTTTGAATTTTAAAAAATTTAGAACAGAAATAGTATGGAAAAAGTATTCATTTCATAATTTGGAAATGCAAAAAGAATTCTTTTTAAATTCTCTGTGCTGCGTTTGTAATACCTAATTAAACCTCTTTATTATTTCTTTAATACCTCTATTTTTGTTGAATAGTTTAAAATCTTAAAGAAAATAATTTCTTATTTAAGTGCAAGTATGTGTCGATAACAACTCAAGTTTCCCTCGTAGCTGAAACGTTCCTTGTCTAAAACATATGGCGGATCGAAGCACCAATCAAAAGTTGCCCAGACAGTGCCGACATTCCTATCAATTCCTACATGAGGAACTGATAGAAGCTGTCAACGCTTGTCATTGCATGTCATTGAGGATTAGCGTCTACCTACGCAGAACTTTAACGATCCACGTACATACAAGACCGTTTGTTTCCAGAAGAATTGTCCAGATGAGTTCTCCGCATTTGGCAGATGGTAAGTGACGCGACAACCGAGTGTGTGTCGAGAAGAGGTTGCTTTATGAGAGATGTATGCTGAAAAGCCGGTAGGGTCTGTCGCATAATGCCGTTATTGGAGTCCGGTAAAGACCCCACGTCACGTCGAGTCTTTTGTGAGAGAATTGACCTTCGTTTCAGGCTCCGAGAAGCCAGCGGAAGTGGAGGGTCAGCCACGCCTGTACAGCATGGCATACTGCCCTTTCGCTCACCGAATACGCCTCGTGCTCAGTCACAAGCAGATCCCGCACGACGTCGTTAACATCAACTTGCAGAGCAAGCCGCAGTGGTTTCTTCAAGTACGCAGCAGTCATTTTCAAGGGGGATGACTCGATATACTCTGAATCGAAAGAGTTCTTTACTATTTTCAAACCCAGATCTTGTTATTAGCGTATAACGGAAATATTTTTTAGATTCATCCAGATGGCAAGGTACCGACTTACGTAGATTCGGACGGTACACTAGTAACGGACTCTGTCGCGTTGGCGAACTACCTGGATGAGAAATATCCTGAACCTCCTTTGTACAACGACGAGACGAAGAGCCGTGATTTAGAGCTGTTAGATCACTTCTCTAAGGTGCTTATTAATCGCGTCGAGATTTATTCTTATCCCATGTGAAGATTATTCTTTATTAATTGCGTTTGTGTTCTTCACAGATTATAGACACTTTTGCGAATTGTATATTTGAAAAGGATAATAGATCGTTTGAAGATATTATTATTGAGGCAATGGACGATCTACAAGAATTTGAAAACGAACTGAATGAACGCAAGACAACCTTTTTCGGAGGTTTGTACAAATCCATTTTATTTCCCCTTCCTCTGCTTTCTGTTTTTTATTCTTTTTTTCCTAACGTTATTAATAAAGCATTTTTATTACAAGATGTGTATCTTTTATTTTAGGTAGCAATCCAGGTATAGTGGACATTCTAATATGGCCTTGGTTTGAGCGCGCAAAGGCTCTGACTTTACTTTACAAGCAGCGTGCAAGTCTCGATAAGGACAGATTTCCTCTTATTGTAAGCAAACAGTAAAGTGTGATAAATCTCCAGTAATATTATTTTTCAACTTTTTAAAATTTCTGAAATTTTTTGAAGATTTAATGTTAATGTATGTACGTGATATTAATTCGTTTTCATAAGTTGTAGTAATTTTAAAAGTTCAGTAATTATCTGGAAAACATTAATAAATTGTTAACAAGTGATCTCGCATCTCTCTAATTAGATCTAATTGAATTGTAATTTAACTATATGGCGCAAAGTTGTATTTGGATTTATAACGGATTTTTTACATTCACATTTAAGAAAATAATTATTTATTGATCATCATGTACTCTGTTTTAGATGAAATGGATAGATGGAATGAAGGAGCAACCATTTGTTTTAAAACACAGATGCCCATATGAAAAGTTTGCAAAATTCGTAGAAGCTGTAAGAAGAGGAACCGTTGATTATGACAATCTTTAAACATATTTGCAGTAGTATAAAATGCTACAAGGATAAATAATACAAAATGGCTTGGCGTAAAACATATTTACACGCTAGTACTAACGTCGATATTACTAATATCAATAGTCTGTGATCTCACTTGACTCACGTATGTTATATGTTTTCACAACATGTTTTAATATGTTATAACTAGAGTCCGGACGTTCGGGCTCGAACCCGGGTCGCGCGCGGAGAGCCGCTACGTACGAGTGAGTCAGACGCAGTCGGCAGTCGTCGCGTCGGTTATTGTTATCTTATTCTAGCGGTTTTCCGCGCGCGGGATCGAGCCCGAACGTCCGGAACGTCTAGTTATAACTTTTCTGTGTTATGTTTAATTTTTTATATTTATAATTTGTAACATTTTTGTATGTTATATTTTGTATGTGTTAGATTTAATATATATTTTTCATTTTTTTATTTTAACAAATATGCTGTGCCATGTAATTGGACGTATGTACCGTAACATTTCGATCCTTTATTTATTTATAGCTATTTTAATACAAAATGAGTTGTGTAATAAATGGCCTGTACTTTTACATTAAATGTAAGCACTTTAATATTATATATAATTAAGTGAAATACTCTGCATAATATTAAGTGTAATTATCTTGCATTTTAACAAGGCACTAAGTGGACATATAATTGTATTATAATTGTTGCAGTTACTGTGATTATAAAGTGCAAATCGGCATGCATAATGTATTAATTCTTTATAATTCATTAATTCTCTAATAAACAAAATATAAACGTTTTTATACAAAGTTTTAGTTTTTGTAATATTTTATTATGATCTTTTTTATATTTTCATATTTGATTTTGACGTTGTAATATTTCAAAATTTCAAATAAACTATATATATATATTTACTAAATGTAATTAATTAAGAAGAATTAATGTTTATTTCTAGATTAAATAATATTATTTGTTTTGCTCGCTCGTTTTCCTTATTTTTTCTAAAACTTGTACAATTTTGTTTAATATCAAAGATTTAAAAGATTGCGGAATGAATAGGTACTTCGTCATATTTTTGCAGTTAAAAGACATTTTGCTCTGACATTAATACAAACTGTTTTACTGCTTATGAAAATTTACGAACAATTCAAGAGCGAGCTGCATTAGCATAAGTGTCTTATTCTTCATTTTGACGGTTTATTTAATTAAAACAAAGTGTCTAAAGATTTTTTCAATATACGAACTTATTTTTGTTATACCGATTACCGATTGGCATTGTCAACAAAAAGTGGATTTGCCAGGAATTCAAGGAAATACTTGATATATATATATATATCACAGATTTTATTCCTATCATACATGCGTTACTTTTATATATTTTCCAGCACCATAACAGTAATATGTAACATTTTGTTAATATTTTATCAACAGTATCGAGTACGTATTACTATTAATAATTTATTGCATTATGTAACTGCTTATTGTAAACCCAATTTTTGTTGCTAACGTCATTATCGGAAACCATCAATATTTGCCTATACGCTTCTTATCTCACTTATATTATTACAATTCGTTATAATTCATTACAAATATAAATTGATGTAGATCTTTACAATTCGTTGTAATTGATCGCGATGCTTTGCAAGCCATCGCTAGTCGCTTCAAATCGACACAATTGGCTACAATTTATTCTAATCGACGAGTTTTTTCACAGCATCACGGGCGGATAATGATTCTTTGAAATTTAAATCTAATAATTTTTTTGTGAATTCTACCAGAGGAATTACAATAAACAAAGATACTTTACTATGAGTTTCTTATTATTCTACATAACAATGTTAAAAAAGCAACGCTCATTTCGAATGGATTTAGTCCATGAAGCTCTTTAGCAATCGAAAGGTCAAAAATGAAATGTTAACCCATTAATGATTAACATTTCATTTTTAAGACAAAAGTTAGATTTATTAAAAATAATATATGTATCGATTTTTTACATTTATTTTTATCTTCTCAAAAATAATTTTTATTAATATTGTTTGGAATTAAATTATTAACGATATTTTTAATTTTTCTTAGTATCTGCTTGATTTGTACTTATATTTTTATGTTCGTCAAAGATTTAAAACATGAATGAATGTTAGAACACTTTGTTTTTTTTTATCTTAAATCTAATTTGTAAGGCAAGCTTTCAAGAAAAAAAATGCAATTTTTCAAGCGTAAGATCAATAAGAATTATTTGTTTAATGTTAATTCTAGTATTGATATCATTCTTAAAGAGAAAAAAAATTGTGATTAAATTTTTTTGTATTGCAATTATGGTTTTTAATGGGTTAAATATATTTAGTCTTCGCGCAAATGCCTATTCTTGTAGCATTAATTCCTGTTGTGAATTACGATCTTGAAATGATCTTTACAATTATATTGTAACTGTGAAATAAAATTAAGCGACGTATAGACGACTTGCTACACGCTTGATTTATATATTCGTATATCGATGAATGCCTACGATTACCAAACAGTACATTTATTCGGGGGATTCATTCTTGTTCCGAGTGGACAGCGAAACGCCTCTACGAACGCCTGAGAATTCATCATTATACTGTTGATTCTGGAAATGTAATGGATCGTTGTCCCTTATGTTTTCTCTTATGAAAAGACTTTATAAATTGCATAAATCGAAAGAAATTTGAGAAAATATCGAGAGTACCTTTCAGGGTGAGGAGGATGATAATCGAACTCGACCGAGAAGATGTAGGCTTCAAGAGATGTATTAACACAGTATACCTAAAAGCATAATACTATCGATGTACATTCATGTATATTGATACAGCTAAACAAGAAAATAAAAAGAAAGAAAAAGATAAAATGGATATAATTTCACTTTTTATACACGTTCTTTTATTACTTTGAGAAATGAAAGATATATCTTTCCCATCCCACGAATATCATAACAAACATTCATAATATAATTTCTTTTACTTATCACGGAAGATATTATTTTGTTACTTGCGTAGAACAAGAAAGGATGGAAAAAGAAAGAGAAAATTGGAAAGAATATTTAAGAAAGGATTACCTGTGCGGTACTTATGAAGAAAAGTTGACTCGGACGAAGTCCTTCCAATCCAGGGAGGCTGCGGTCCTTCCCGTTCGTCAAGGTATGCCAGGTCTTATGAGCAATTTGTAGAGCACCGATGTCCGCGACGTTCTCGTTCTTCGTCATGTTCCAATCGATCTGTGCAAGTGTAAATTAAGAAAAAGAAGCTGTCGCGCTTGATCTTAATAAGAGGATCGCGAACACCGTCTTCTTTCGTCTCGGAGACACGTAAGCCTACCTGCACGGCAACGTCGTTTCCGTAAGTCTGGACTTTCCGCCAGAAACTCCTGGCGTAAAGTCGCGCGACGCATTCTATCTTGGTTTCCAATCGTTTCCAGGAATCTGGCGTGACGCGAAGCCACTCGTCGACGTTTCGATCCAGCTCCATAGGCAGTCTACGTTGGTGAAAATCAAAAGCGTGGAGAATCTCGTGCGCGATGACTGATCCTAGCGTGGCGTGTACCGCAAAAGCCGGTCCGCCGTCCCACGACCATGCCCAGGATGTCATCATTGCCAATGGAATTCCTTTCATTTTTAACAAGAGCGGTTTCACTTAAATTGCCCGACGCCGATTTCACGTGTGTCGTATAATAACAGTACTTACCGATGGTGTTTGTGGAGGATTCGTAATAAGCGTGTACGGAATAAGGGTAGTGATGTCTAAAAGTATAAATTTTCGATTTAGAAAATAATAAATAGTTTTCTCATATATTGATAATATTGATAAATTTGAATAAAAAGCGGAGCAGAAAAATGATAAAAGAATTATTTGATAAAATTCAAAGTTAAGTTTTTCCATTTTACAATTTGCGGAGCTAAATTAAATATAAAAGACTTAACTGGAAGTTTCTCTCACCTTATTATTGCGTTTTTTCGTAAGGGACTTGGATCTTGTGAACTTCGGATCTGACGGAATCTCCTCAGAACGGTGGCGATAAAGTCTGAATCGATTGCGACCTATGAGACAATACAGACGAATTTTAAAGAGTTTACATAATCTCATCATTAGAAATTAGATCCACATTTCTGCTTTTCTTTATAAAAAAGAGGAAGAATCTATCTCTTTCGTTTTAATCGTATTTCAGTTAAATTCAATATTTATTTGCGTATAAAAGAAGATCGTTCAGCACCTCGGCCATTTCACGTGCCAACAAGGTGTCATTGTAGAAATCGGGCGACACGTGAAATCGACCCCGTAAGGAATTTAGTTTCTGCAACGCTTGTGTCCTCGTCTCATCGTCCAGCCACGACTTTACTAATATACGCTCGGCTATCGTCTCCTTTACGCGTTCGAACAGCGCGGTCACCTGTGGAATGATAACAATAATTATTATTAAATCAAAGCAAAAATTTACAGAACAATTATTAACTAATCCTTTAACACTTCGAGAAATGTAGGTTGCGTGTGCAGGACTGTAATGGAGCAACGAATAAAAGTGCCGTTCGTTCGCGTCTCAAATTCGTGTGGAACTTGTTAACTAAAGGGTTAAAATCGATCGGAAGAAAAGTATTACCCTGCTGACTAGAGTTTCTAAGTACTTTGGAGCGTACTGCCGCACGTAGAGCGCACTGACCGCCTCGCTGAAGACGCTTCTGGTCAGTCTATAGCAGGAGGTTTCCCAGTCCTTAACGGCGGTGACGTTCGCAATGTCGTGCAGCGTATCCGTCGCGTACAGCAACAGCAATCCGTTATGAATAATCCTTCGTGATTTATCATAATTATGATTAAGTATTAATCGATACGAGGTACATGTGTGTTCTTCGCGTAACTCGTTATAATTATGACCGGGCAATCAATACGAGATATACGTTTCAAACAAACTACATAATTATTTATATTAATATAGATAAGATATTAATATAAATAAATGTTAGTATTATATACTAAATATTAATATATTATAACGTATATATATTATTCATAATATCGTATATTCTATTGTACCGCAGAATATCAATTTTCTCGATTTTCCAACTAGCCTATCATGGAACAGATCCTTTTTGGATTTATATTCCGTTATTGACATCCAACCCTTGGATTTCCAAACAGAGAAAGAGAGAGCTCAGGTTCGCGGCAAAGGACTCGGCTTCGGTATCACGAAAGTATACGTGCGTGAATTGTTACGCGTGCGAAATTACAACGACATAGGAGATCCGTACCGTCTGGAGGAGCGACTCAATAGCTTGCCAAGGCTGCGAAAGTAACGTGGAGCCGTAATGTAGACGTAAATCTGCTGGTCCTCGTATGTGACGTACGTCGGCGGACGGTGTACGCGATTCGTGTCGTTATTATCGCCATGCAGATCGACGTCGTTCACACGATGGGGTAACGTAGTATTCAGCAGTGATCTCCATTTTATCTGTTCCAAGATCGTCAAGATCAAACAATCCTCTTTTATTTTGAGAGAAGGAAAATCGATCGAGAGATCAGGCGAAAGAAGAGCGGAAAGATTAATCGATTAAATAACCGGGGAAAAAGGGACGAACCGAAGAATAAGGATAGCCAACTAAAAATCAAACGAGCCAATATGTCTTATTGCTAATTAGATTTAAACTGACCACGTTTATAATCTATTTCTAAATTCTACTAATTATAATTTATAATGAGGCTCCTATTAATTACAATTTATAATTGCCCTCATGTCTTCTTTATTAACGATCGAACGGAATCTCATGCTTGCAGCTAAAAGAGTCCATGTTGAGCTGGTACTTACGTAACCAAAGCTTTCTTGGAGATAAGTAACGTTGTAAGCGACGTATACCCTCTGTTCAACGTCCACCCAATTGTACAAGTCTTTGTGCTTCGGATAAATCTGAAGATAACAGGATGCGCTTTATTCATGATTTAATTTATGTAAAACGGTAACGATAGAGCCTCACCTTCTCGAGCGATAAGCAAAACTGCAAAAGCAGATCTGTTTCCGACGATTGTTCCTCAGGATCCATATCTTTTGGCAAGAACCCTCGGACGATCTCTCGAATTCTACGCGATCTTTGTACGTCTCTGCTTTTCTGAAAAATATATCGCGCGCGGCGCGGTAAATTTTTACATATGGAATACAAGATTTTAAAAAAAGCGTTAAAGAATTAGAGGCATATTAAGCTTGTCGATTTCTCTTTTTTTCTTAATTCCCATGTACTTAATTAAAATTTAGAGTTAGGATGCGATCGTTTCGACTAAATAGGTTTTTTGGTAACAATGATCGTCGAGTGGTCCTTACCTGGTCCTCTGCGAGAAACTCATAATTCTGATGCTTGGCAGGAAAATCAAGATATACGGATGATTTTGTGCGATCGTAAAGATCTATGTCGACGTATAAGTCGAACAGGGGCGCTCCGTTTACTTTCAGCAATGCGGAGATTAGAGAGGTGATGTCGATCGGTACCACGCTTTTCGGCGAAAGATAACCACCGAGTTCGTTCAATAGCTCGTAAACTGAAAGAGGAAGTATTAACACCGCATCTTATCATCGTATAGACGTATATAATATCAATGGCACAATTGGCATAACTAGAAAGATTTTATTTGATTTATCAAAATTGAAATAACGAAACAATTACATGAAATACTGAAAAATTTTTCAGCTCTGTCTTCATGCAACTTTTATTAATGTTTAGCGAATGTTATTACGATATGTTTTAGTAATGAAAGAATTTACGATATTAACTAATAATTTGCGTAAAATTGTATTTAGTTTGAATTACAAATTTTATTCAATTGATTGAAACAGGAATAATAGAACAATTATTAGGAAATTTTCCAAATCAGTTCGCTTAATTTGAATGTCCGATTTTTATTAATATCTAGCAAACATTAATATGTATGTTTTTTTAATAATAAAAAACCTACGATATCAGCTAATTGTTTGTGAGAGATATCATGAGTAATTATCTTTTTTTACCGGGTGTAAAATTTACGGGCTTCTTGTTAAAGTCTCGACAAGTGTCGTAAAACTGTCCAAGCTTCTCGAAGGCAGCGACCATTTGCCCTGTCTCGTTTGTCAGCGTTTCTAAAACAATAATGCTCGCGATTAGGACAATTTCCTGGAAGGAAAACGTCGTTACTGTTTTCGCGAAGCGAAACCCGAGCTAAGGGTTGCAAGAGTGGCTAAAGATCTCGCAGATGATCTGATTAGCAGCCGGAGCAATTCGCCGACCTTGAATCACGCGAATAAGCGAAGGTTGCGTAAAAGAGAGTGAGAGAGGGTCTCGGAGAGACGTTTCTGCCGGTAGAGCGATAAGCAACCGGTTGGTGTAACACACATACGTGTAACACGTATATCGATTAATGTGCATTATTTATAGTAACGGCAAGTCGGCCGTTCGATTTCACCTCGCATCGGAGTCCGATAACTTTTCCATCGAACGGGACAATCCTTTCCGCCCGCTTCCTCCGTTTCTTCCGGGAGGAAGACACGGGCGTGCGAACGTGG
Source organism: Tetramorium simillimum (assembly GCA_011636635.1). Taxonomy (NCBI): domain Eukaryota; kingdom Metazoa; phylum Arthropoda; class Insecta; order Hymenoptera; family Formicidae; genus Tetramorium; species Tetramorium simillimum. The sequence goes on along the minus strand of VBVQ01004428.1, from coordinate 3,671 downwards.
AAGAGAACTTCCGGCAGACTTCGTGCTCCGCAGAGATCGTCTCTCCCCGTTCTGCGCGTCACGCGTTCATCCCTCGAGAGCCAGCTCCGGGACCGGCGCCTGACTCTCGATCCCGTCGTCACGATATCGTTTCCCGTATTATGGCCGATGTTTATACATCTCCCCTTTAAGTTTCGATCCCCGAACCGAGTTATATTATCCTGGCGACGCGGCGATCCATACGCGAGCATAGTTGGTGCCAGTCGCTCGGCGCCAGTCGCGCCGGCGACACCACCACCACCACCGCCGCCGCCAACGCTATCGTGTCCACGATAGATTCTTACGAAATTGAGGTCGTGTTCCCTCTGTCCAGGCTCTCCCCTTTGAATCTCTGCCATTGAGGATTAATACGTTGCCAATTATGCCCGTCTCTCACCCGCAAATCCGCTTCCCTCCCGGTCTTTTTTTTTTTTCTTTCTCCCCGTCGTCACGAGGATCGCACGAATCGCGACGAAAAGAGGACAAGGAAAATCGATAGGATTGCCGAGATACCGTCATTATCGTCACACAATGCTTCGATATTCAATACGCTCTTTAGGATAGTTGTAACGTTGAGGAATTGTAAATATATTTCTCTAAAATTGTAAAAAATGTACAGAGTGTAAAGACGTGAAATTGTCTCATAAAGATTACTCCAGTTTCATCGCATTATCATTGTTAAGACACTACAAATATTAATATTGATAACTAATATCACAATAATAATAATAATAACAACACCGAGTTTAATACATCGTATTATATAACAATAAAATCATTTTTTGTAGCTTGATCTTTTTATTAACAAAAATTTTACTCCAATTTTATCGTCTTATCATTGTTAAGACACTACAAATATTAATATTGATAACTAATAAGAACACCGAGTTTAATACTTACATGACATTATATAGCAATAAAATTATTGATTCTTTTTAACTCGATCTTTTTCTTAACAAAAATCCTTCTAATCTTATTTCTGCAAAATAGATATTTCTTGTTTTATTTACACTTCAAGTTGCGTGTATTTATTCTTTTTCGAAAAATGCTGTTTTGCAATTAATTGTAAAACACCGCGCCATTGTGACTCCACTGAAAACTGAGTGGACGAATAATATATTTCATTTTAATAAATGTGTAAATCTAATGAGAAGATAATGCGGTAAAAAAGTAGAACATTTTTTGCAGGACGCGATCGCATTTTCGCTTCTGCTTTGGCGAATTTTCGTCTCAGGACCAATTTCACCATGGTTAGACCATAAACACCATAGATGATAGTTTATAAGATAAACCAACTAACTATAAGTTAAAGTTAGCAGGGTGATCAATAGATATGAAAACTATGGGCTGCGTTCAGAAACTTCGGGTAAAATTTCTATCTTTCTATCTTTGTTATTTACTGAGATTTGAATAAGGATAGAAGGATAGAAACTTCACTCGAGTAAAGTTTCTAAACGCAGCCTTGTTATATTTAATCTAAAAATTTTGAATGGGGAATCTATTGGCCATCCTGCTAACTTTAACGGTCGATTAGTTAAACCGTGGTTGGTGAAATGGGCCCTTCGCGGAAATCTGAAACTTTCGAAATTAGAAAGAGGTGAGAAATCGTAAGAGAGTGAGTCGAGAACTGTGCGAAACCACTCACTGTGTATCCGCTCGTCGACTTGCGCCTGGAGTATATTGAAGCTCGCGCTCGGTTGATAGGGCCGCCGATCGCGGAAGCCACCGCAGGCGAACTTGTAAAAGTCCTTGCAAGGGTCGACGCCGCGCTTCATGGACGTTAGGATTCTCTTCGAGGCTTCCACGCAAACGTCCGTGTCGCAAACACCCTCGGGCCCGTCTCGCTCTCTGACGCAAGCTTCGTCCTAAAATTGCAGTCGTTAACTTTGCCTTAATGGATCCTTCCCTGAGACAAGAGGTGCCTATTTCTCGCTCCTAGAAAGTCCAGATTTCAATTTATTGTGCCTGAGAGAGACTTTTTGTCATCCTGTTACCTCCTGTATTTTTCAATTGATTAATTCTTTTAGTCTTTTTATGACAGATACAGGCACAGTGTGATGAATAATAATAAATAATAAGTTATAATAAATTCAATTTTTCCAGATTATAATTTCTTCGAGGCGGGCTTCTCTGAACAGTTTCTATGCGTTAGACAAAGACGATATATTTTAAATATTTATTATTATATTATTTTCGAGGCTGCGTAAAGTTCGCAATCAAACGATCGTATTCAAACGCGATCTAGAAGAATGTATACGCACAAAGGTCAGGATAAAGGGTAAAGCCCTGACCTCAGCCGAGGATGAGCTTTCTGGTCGCCTCGAAACCTTACCTACCAATACGGCTTCGCTTTGTGCTGGCATACATTGGCGCGTACGCGTATTACCTCGAGTAATCGTCGAGTTATCGTAAGCGTGGCTTTCCGTCTCGTTGCTCGATCTCGTGCTTGCGCGCAACGGAAACAAAGAGTTTACGAATGCACGAATTTTGCGGCTCGAGTCGCGACTCCGTCCCTTTTCGCTTCGAGATCGTTCCCCCATGGCCTCGTCGGAGAGACCGGGGCCAATTTGCTAATTGCGCGCACAGACAAGTCGCTGATTACGGGAATCTGTTTGTCGCTAAACGCCGACTTTCCTCACTTTTCTTACTTGGAAGTTAAACGCCGCGATCGATATAAATTACCTCGGGCAACTACTAATCTTCCATGCGGCATAAGTAAGACGATTATTTATTCGCGTCACGTCGCACGCTTCGCACGTTTGCGAAGTATACCCCGTGCGTTATGTTCGCGCAACACGTCGCCTTGTAATCTCAGCGGAGGCGATTTATGCCTCTAATTTCTCAACAGGGCCCCTCATATGATACGTTTGCCGTCTATTTTTACGCATTGCGATGTCACGCAAATAAGTACGGAGGACGGATGGTTTCAAGTACAAAGTAAAGCTGAGCGCATAAATTTTGTGCGACGAAATGCCACGTTCCTCTCTCGAGAAGCTCGCGACGAGAAATGTAGATGTTCTACCGAACAGCAGATATTTTAAGAACAAAGTAGAGTTAGAAAATTTAAGAACAAAGTAGAGTTAGATAATTTCGCCGAACGCGCAAATCTCTGGCTGCTACGGAAGCCCAATAATGACGTTGTGTTTATTCATGCGTAAATGAAATGTGCAACGAATCACGGCATAAAATTCATCTTTTTCTTTTCGTAGGTCTCCAGCGTCTGGATCTCCCCGAAGACACATAATTCCGGACTTGATCCCCGAAAACCGCGGTGGTATCCGCAGAAACCGCACTTTCCGCCCCGTTTGGTTACATTGCGGAAGAGGAAGCGATCGTTAAAGAGAGCCAGGAGGGCACCCACCAATGGCGCACATTTGCGCGGCTGCTCTCCCTCCGGCAAGGTCGTGATAAGGAAGAGCACCGGGCTGGTGACCAGCAGACTGGTGACCAGCATCATAGCGAAGGTGAGCAGCGCCTTGTGCACGGCCTTGCTCCTGCGCAGCCAGTAACAGGGCACGCAGCATATCCATGCGCCCTGGTGCGCCGAACGCTCCACGTGCACCATCGGCTCGTCCGGTAGCCCGGGACCGGCGGCCTCCTCCGTGCCCCCGATACCGCTGGTAGCCACGGTCGCGCCGTGCGCCCCCCCGCCG
>VBVQ01004427.1:0-14802 GCA_011636635.1 Tetramorium simillimum | reverse complement strand
CGCTTGACGAATAGTCGAAATATAAAATAAAAAGTTACTGCCATAGCAGAACTTGAGACATTTAGATAGGATTTCAAATTAAAAATGCAAGAAAGTTCTCCTCGGAGGAAAAGGGGAACTGCTAAGAAGCAGTTTTTGGTATCTGCTGACAGAATTCTCACCTGCTGAAAGGGGCAAGCCTTGAGGAAGCCCAATGACCCCAAGCCGCTCTACGAAATCAAAAATTTTCCGCATAGATCTGGAATCTACTACGAGAAGATTGGGCGATTACACTGTTCCAGAAACACGTGGAAATTAGTCATAAAGCTCGACGTAACGACATTAAACCGCAGGTACGAGCAAATAAAAAATTATACGCACGGAGCCAAAGCGACATGCACGTCCAGAAACTTACAATATCAAGAGATATGTACCGATCTCGAATCAATTACAAAAAGAAATCTAGAATACTTAGGCAAATTAATACGTCAAATCAACACACTATATCAAGTTCCGAGCAACCTACGCAGAGGACTTATAAACGGAATAGGCTCAGTAGCAAAATCTCTTTTGAAACGATGGATGCGGACGATGAAAAACGCATCAACGGACAACTACAAATCATAGAAAATAAACAACAGACATTAAACCTTTATGTGATGCAGAATCAAATCAAAATAATAAAAACTACAATAGGACACATCTATAAAGTAGAAACTATCATAGAACAAAACAGAAAACTGTTGAAAAAACGAGTATCGGAATATTTAAATCGAGAAGAGATACGGGAACTTTTCACCATAAGCAACACAGTTATTGCAGAACTAATACGGGATGTTGGAAACATCATAGAATATCTAACATATGTACGGCAGGGAGCAATGCACCCAAAATTAATACCCGTGGATGATACCATCGAGCATTTAAATTCCAAAATTTAAATCGAAAATTCCTTTGTGTCGCAACAGAGACATAACAATATTTAAATTTATTAATAATTTTTTGGAAAAAGCTCTTTAAATTTTTCAATATAATATTATGTTAGATAATGAAACATTAATCTTGGCTTATATATAAAAAGCAAATAATTATAAAATAACGTATTGCGATAACTTACCAGTGATAGGCTTTCCTCCGGTATTGATAGGCGGGTTCCATGCGAGACTGCAGCTGTTAGGGGTGTAACCGAGGATCTCGGGCTGACTTGGCGGATCCGGTGGATCGTACGGACTCTTGGCGATCACGGGTTTGCCTTCCAAAGGTTCCGATACGCCGTACATGTTCTCGGCGCGGACCCTGAAGACATACTTTTTGCCTTCGGTCAAGCCCTTCGCCGTAAAGCTCGTCCTGGGAACGTATCCAGGCGCTTGTCGCCAGTTGTCAGAACCGAAGTCTGAAACCTCGACGATGTAATTCGTGATGTCGGATCCGCCGTTGTCCGCGGGTGGGTTCCAGGACAATCCGACGGACTCCTGCGTCGTGCCGGTGTATTGCAGAGGGCCCTGAGGTGGCCCGGGCTTATCCACAACTATCACCTCGATGTCGGCCGAATCCTTTCCATGCTCGTTCGACGCGGTCACGGTATACATGCCGCCGTCATCTCGGACGGACTTCTCGATCAACAGCTGCGTTCGATCGCTCTTGGTCTCAGTCTGAAGACATAATAAAAATGAGAAAATGCACGCGTGTATTAATAAGAATAAAGACTATTATAGAGTAAAATAAGAAAGAAATTCTACAAGATAAGAAATAAAATATAAAATTTATGCCCCGTTATAAAATATAAATGTTTTTTTAAAAATGGAATAAAATTACTATTGATATTAAAAAAATTCTTTACAACAATTGATAACAATTATTAAATAATTTATTTTGATCCATAAATTCTAATCGAATTAATTAATTTGACTGAAAACGTTATCTTTATCTCTATTGTAATCCCAAAAACAAAGGAAGAAACTTACAGATATGCGAAGGGTTTCCAACAGCGATTTTCCATCCTTGATCCAATCGATCTTTGGAGTGGGCGCACCGGACAATGGTATGTTGACATTAATTGGTTCTCCAGCGCGGACCTTGATCTTGCGTCCGATCAGAGCGTCCAGATGAAGCTTCGGCTTCTCTTTCATAGGTTTAGCTGTGAATACGGACGAGGTCTCGCTCGGTTTTCCAGCGCCCGCGGCGTTTATCGCCGATACGCGGTATTCGTACTGATGGCCCTCGGTCACATGGTCGTCGTAAAATTCAGGATATTTGACCGGTTCCTTGTTTTGCTTTATCCAACGACCTGTAGCGCGATCACGACGTTCCACATCGTAACCGATGATCTTGGAGCCGCCGTTGCTAATAGGCGGAGTCCATTTGATCTTGATGTGATCTTTGTCGGCGTCCACGCATTCCGGCTTGCCGGGTTGTCCAGGAGCCACTAAACAATTAATATCAAATATAATAATGTGTGAATGAAGAAAAGAAAAATAATAAGAAGCATTTAGATAAACATAAAAATTTTCGCGCGCATAAAAATCTGTTAATTTATAATTCATAATTGTATCTATTCGAAATTCAATATATTAATATATTAATCTTTTAAATGATAGTTATAGTTAAAAGCTAAAAATAATTTTTAATACTTTAAAGTCGTTTTTAAAAATTATATTTAAATACGTAATTAATATCAGATATATATGTTATTTCATTATTAGAGTAACTATAATTTAGGACAGATAGAGAATTAATACTTTATTAATAGTACTTACCGAATTGATTCTTGGCAACAACAGATCGATCGGTAGTCAATGGCTCGGAGCGACCCTGAAGATTTTCCGCACATACACGGAATTCGTACGTAGTTCCCTCGAGCAATCTTGGCACAGTCGCATGATTATACTTGGGATTAACGTGCGTAACTGCTGGTACCCAGCCACCACCATGCGTGAGATCGCGTTTTTCAATAACATATCCACTGTAAGTAAAAAAATTGGTTATTTTATTTTACACTTTTTTATATTCTTTGATTAAAAACTTTTAAATCTTACAACGTATAATTTTTTATATGACATTTCTACTACGTGAATTATAATTCTAATAAAAGAAATCACAAGGAGAGACATTATAAATTCAAATAAAAATATATGGGAGATACACAAAGAATTGGATTAAACGCGATAAAAATATACGTATCGCAAAAATTATTTGCAATCTAAAATCTATTTCACAGATGATGTTTTCCGAATATTAAAAATGTATTTACGTGAGTTCGCTGCCTCCATTATCCTTGGGTGGCTTCCACGAGAGCGTAACGGACTGGCTGGTGATTTCTTCGTAATTCAAAGGACCTTCCGGCGGTCCGGGTTTATCCAAGACAGTCACTTGGAAGCTGCCTTCATCTATGCCGCTGCTGTTCTTCAGCAACAGATGGTACAATCCCGAATCGGATCTCTTGGCATTGACGATGTGCACAATCGTGTGATAGCCGATTGACGTGATTGTCGTCCTGTCGTTGGAAGTCAGCTCGTTGCTTCCTACGCTCCATGTTGCCTCCGGCGTCGGTTCGCCGATGAAGTCAATATCCACGTGGAAAATAAGTCCAGCCTTGATACGAACGTCCTGCAAGGGCGTCTTGATCTTCGGAGCCACTAAAGAAGTGATAAAAATTAATAAAGTCTATAAAATTGGAGAATGTAATTTACTATCTTTATTAAATTTTTAACCTGTTTTTTTAAATTAATTCTATGTAAATTCACAACTTACGGTAACGAGGTTTGGCAGTGACGATATCGCTGGGTTCTGACGGTTCGGACTGACCGGCGGCGTTGACAGCGATCACACGGAACTCGTAATCCTGACCTTCCGTCAGATCGGGAACGGTCGTGCTGTTTTGTCCAGCCGGCACGTGCACTGCATTCACCCAGTAAGGGCTGCCCTTCTCCTTCTTCTGGACGATGTAGCCCGTGATCGGCGATCCACCGTCGTTCTTCGGCACTGGCCATTGCAGATCTACGTGGTCCTTGTCCCAGTCCGTGATCTGTGGTTTGCCAGGCGCGTCCGGTTCATCTGAAAATCGCACAGGCGCGATTTAATAATAATATCATTATTTCTCCTGCGTACACAAATATATCCTTAGCTTTTTCACGATGCACGAATTTTAAAATTTTTATCATTTTTATTTAGATATTTAAAATATTCCTTTTATCAAGTCACTCACCAAACTCGTTCTTCGCAATGATACTCTTTGTGCTCTCGAGCGGATCGGACTCGCCAATGTTGTTGACAGCCTTGACACGGAATAGATATTCCTTGCGATGAATCAGACGGCTGACCTCGTGGCTCAACACCATGCTCATGCCCGCATCGGACCAAGTTCCACGGGACAGGTCCATCTTTTCGACAACGTAGTGCAAAATGGGGCTGCCACCATCGTCGAGAGGGTGTCCCCAGGTCAAGTGACAGCCCTCTTTGGTGACGTGGCTGACATCCAAAGGCTTCTCCGGCGGTGCCGGTCTGTCGAGGACAGTGACTCTCGCGCTGGCGCTGAAAATTTAATATCGTCGTTCGTTCAATTAACAATCATCAGGAATGTAACTAAATTACTGATAATTTATTGAAGTTATATTTGAAATTGATTCACAAACTTCCTTAAATTATTTTTCAATATTAAAATCTTTTTCATCTTATTCACTTATTATTATTTTAAATCATTAAAAATAAGTTGTAGATGTAAAGAGATGTTATTTAATGTAAATTGATTTGATCAAGATTTCTATGCTAACAAAATTAAATATCACGTTAAGGAAATATCGAGATTACTTTCTACACAAGGATAACTCCTTGATATATCATGTACCTGAAGTTTCCGTGCTCGTTCTCCAAAGTCAGAGTATAACGTCCAGTATCACCACGGACAGAGAATGGAATCTCAAAGGATGTTTCAGTGTTGGTGGTGAACATCTCGTGCCGAGCGTCAGCCACAATCTGAACGCCATCGCGAGTCCACGTTGCCTTTGGTTTCGGTGACGCCACGATAGGGATATTGTAACTGATCTTTTGACCGGCACGAACCGTCAAGTCGTTCAGCAAGTGCGTGTCGAATGATGGAGCAACTGCAATTAATAAGAAGAAATTATGAGTAATATCGATAGAGAAATATCTTCAACAAGCGAATTATCAAAGAATTTTTACATCTCAAGAAAAAAACTGTCATGCAAGAAAATATATCCATATACGTAAAAGAATGCTACGTGTATCTACTTTACAAAGATACATTTTTGTCACAAAATTCTTTCTAAAATAATTTAACTACTTCGTGCTGTTAATTTCAATAAAGTTTGAACTTACTGAAACGAGGTTTGGCAACGATCGGCGCGGACGCGTCGGATGGATCGCCAGGTCCGCCCTTGTTGACGGCGATGACTCTGAACTCGTATTCCTGACCTTCGGTCAGATCGGGTACTCTACCGCTGGTTTTGTCCCCGGGGAGCTCGGCGGCCTTTTCCCATTGTCCAAAACGAGGTCGTTTCTCGATTATGTAACCGGTTATGGGCGATCCGCCGTCTTTCTTGGGCGGTGCCCATTCAAGATCAACGTGATCCTTGTCCCAGTCGGTGGCGACCGGCGCGCCAGGCTTATCCGGCTTGGCGAACGGATCCTTGGCGGTGATGGTGTCCATTCCGGTCAACGGCTGTGACTCGCCCTGCTTGTTGACCGCCCGCACGCGGAACTGGTAGTCGTGTCCCTCGATCAGATGGCCCACCTGTGCTGAGGTAGAATTAGCCTCGGCCACGGGCACCCAGCGCATGTTCTCCGTATCCATTTTCTCGACCTGGTAGTACTGAATCTCGCAGCCACCGTCGTCCTTGGGTGGCCGCCACTTCAGCGCGCAGCCGTTTTTAGTGACGTTGTCGATCTTCAATGGACCCTCCGGTGGCGAAGGTACGTCCATCACGTTCACCGTCAGCGTAGCGGAGTCCTTGCCGTTCACGTTCTTCGCTACAAGCGTGTAGACGCCGGAATCGGAACGTTTCGCCTCCATTATGCGCACTTTGGTGTTGTAATCCTCGTTGACGATCTTGATGCGCTCGCTTGCCATTACCACGGTGTCCTTCAGCGACCATTCTTTGCTTGGCGGCGGCTCGCCGGTCACCGGCACATCGAAGTCGAAGAAACCACCGGCGCGCACTTTCACGTCGAGCATATACTTTCTGTCGATCTTCGGCGGAACTAAACACGAAATTTACAACATAATTGATTATACGTTATGTAAAGTAAATGTAAAATCTATTAAATAAAAACATTTTTAATCAATTTTTCAATTTCTTAAACTCTTATGTTATTTAAAAAATTATAAAATAATTCAATTAATTTAATATGGACAAAATTTAATGAATTCTTTGCAAATGCTTACGGTTTTTGGGTCGCGCCACATGGGACTTGGACGCCTCTGATGCTTCGCCGGGGCCAGCCTTATTGACGGCTCTCACGCGGAACTCGTAAGGAGTTCCCTCGACCAGGTCGTTGACTCTGCCGCGGTTCGTATCGCCATCAACTTCCGCACACTTCTCCCAGGTCGGGCTGTACTTATCACGTTTCTCTATGATGTAACCGGTAATTGGTGATCCACCGTCTTCCTCGGGACGTTTCCATTGAAGTTCGACGAAGTCCGTGTCATAATCAACCACCTCTGGCGTACCTGGTTTTCCTGGTTCATCTACAAAAAAATAAAATGATATAAGAAATGTGAAATGTTTAATATTTTTTGTGAAAGTTTTGCAAATTTTTAAATACAATAAATTACAAGTACGTATGATGATTATATTGAAAATATGTTACTTAAATCGTTACTTAAGAATGTATAAAATTATTAAAAACATTTATTTTACCAAAGGGATTTTTCGCCTCAATGCCCTGCATGGCGGTGAGCGGCTCGGACTTGCCCTGCTTGTTGACTGCCCTGACTCTGAATTTGTACTTGTGCCCTGGCGTCAGGCCCTCCACTTGTAGACTCGTTTCTGGCCCATCGGTCTCTCCAGCCGGCACCCAACGACCGGTGACCTCGTCCATCTTTTCTACAACGTATTTATCAATCGGCTGTCCGCCGTCGTCCTCGGGCGGCTTCCACGTGAGCTTGCAACCCTCGGCGTGCACGTCGGACGTGCGCAGCGGACCCTGCGGCGGGCTCGGCTTATCCAATACAGTCACCTTGACGGTCGCCTCGTCTCGGCCGTTAATATTCTCAGCGATGACGGTGTACTTGCCGGATTCCGCGCGCGTAGCCATCCGCACGTTCAGGCTAGTGTTGTAGTCCACGTGCTTGACCTTGACACGCTCAGACGGCCGAACTTCCTTGCCGTTCAGCATCCACTTGGTGGTCGGCGCCGGCTCGCCCGTCACCTTGCAGTCGAAGTTGAAGTTTTGCCCGGCCTTAATCTTCACCTCGATCAAATTCGTGCGATCGATCCTGGGCGCTAGGTTGCGCGGTTTCGCGATGATGGTCGGCGTGGCGTCCGACGGTTCACCGGGACCGGCTTTGTTCACGGCGCGCACACGGAACTCGTACGGCTGGCCCTCGATGAGGTCCGGTACTGTGGCAGATGTCTCATCCGCGGGCACTTCCAGTGCCTTCTCCCATTCGCCGTACTTGTCTTTCTTCTCAATTACGTAACCAGTGATCGGTGAGCCTCCGTCCTTCTCCGGTGGAGTCCACTTCAGATCGACGTGGTCCTTGTCCCAATCGGTGGCTCGGAGATCACCCGGTTTGCCTGGTTCGTCTGCATGTAGACACGAAAATAGAATTTTGATCTTAATTCAATTTCCTTCAAATTAAAAATATGACGTCTGTCTTTAAGTTATATTTCTTCTATATCTTCTCTAATTTATATTTGCAGTAATGTTTTGTACTATTTTAATTTATATTTGATTGTGTGTTGACATACCGAATGGATTCTTGGCTATTATTGACTGCTCCGCTTCCAAGGGCTTTGACTCGCCCTCGGCATTAACCGCGGCCACTCGGAAGAGGTATTCTTTGCCAGGTGTTAAACCCGTTACCTCGAGAGCTATAACAAATTTATTAGATAAATATATTAGATAAAACAATGATATATTAGATAAATTAAATTATGTAATTCAAGATCGAATATACAGCAAGAGTACTTTATTAATAAGAAATAAATAAATTTGAAACGTTTCTTAACATATAAAAAAATCACAGACCTATTACGTATCGTTTAAAGAATTTAATGACGCCGTTGCGTTAGCTTAATTTTTTATTCTAAATTTATTATTAATAAATCTCAAATCCGACAACTTACTTGGTTCGGTGGAGCGTCCACAAGGTACCCAGCATCCGGTCTCCGGATCCATCTTGTCCACTTGGTAGTACTCGATGGGCGTGCCACCGTCGTCCTTAGGTCTCTTCCACTTCAGCTTGCATCCCTCCTTGTGCACATCCGACACCTGAAGCGGTCCTTCGGGCGGCGTCGGCTTGTCCGTTACCGTCACCTGCACTGTCACCGAGTCCTTGCCCGACGAATTGCTAGCCGTGACGGTGTAATCACCACTGTCGTCCCGCGACACCGGACGTATGCTGAACTTGGTATTGTAGTCGGTGTTATCGATTTGCACCTTGCGATCGGAATGAAGCGGTATCGCACCGTAACGCCACTCGATGTGCGGCGGCGGTTCGCCGATCACGTTGGCATCGAACTTCAGCATCGAGCCAGCGGACAGGGTAACGTCCCTCAGATTGCGCCTGTCGATCTTCGGGGCCACTGTGACGAATGATTGGATGATTAGATGCCAATGTCAGATTTAGACAAGCACGCGGTTCATTGAGATTATTTTTGGAACATGCGTACGTTTCGTGGCAACGATACAAGGATTATTGTCCTGTTATAAATCGATCGCTTGTGTAATTAAGATCTTAGATGTAAATATCAATTATTAAGATAATACAATATTTGTCATAATTTTTATACGATGTAAAAATTATAAAAAAAATACAATTAAATCAAATATAAAATAATGTAATGACAAAAAGAAGACTTTATAATTTCTTCATTATTACAAATTATAATTTAAATGAAGATAATACTGATATATTTAAATAATATTGCCACTGTACATACATTTAATTACTTTTTATAATTTTTTTTAATCTTTCAAGAAAGAATATATTAGTTTAATATTAAAATCTAAATCAGAAAATTTAAAATGTGACAAATGCTTACAGAAACGCGGTTTAGCAGTAAACGTCTTGCTAGCTTCACCGGGCTCCGACTGGCCAGCCTTGTTTACGGCGATCACACGGAATTGATAATCGTTGCCTTCTATTAGACCGTGCACTAGAGCTTTCGTGACTGGTGTCTCGGTCTCCAAAGCTTTCTCCCACATAGTGCTGTATTTGTCTTTCTTCTCGATAATGTAACCCGTGATAGGCGATCCACCATCACTAACAGGTTCCTTCCAGGCGAGTTCCACTTGATTGGCTGTCCAATCGACCGGCTCTGGTGCTCCAGGTGCAGTTGGCACGGCTACAAAAATTAATTAATACAATAAAACTGGCAATTATTTTATTTTAAAACAATATGAAGCAAATCTGTGAAAAACATTGCCTTTATATAACAAATATTAATACGAAAAGTAAAAATTAAAATTAAAAACATAAAATAATTAATTTTTAATTAATAATTTATGAATCAATAAATGTATCGTCACACATTTTTATAGCACTATAAATAATTCAAATTCTTTAATTATGCTTATCCATGATACTACTAACAGACATAAAATATTATTTACTTTTGCAGAATTATAAAAAATATTCCACTTACTGAATGGATCTTTGGCTACGATCGAACTGAAGGTCTCTAATGGTTCAGATTCTCCTTCCTTGTTGAGTGCCTTGACTCGGAACTTGTACTCGTGTCCAGGGGTAAGCCCTTCGACCTTCATCTCGGGTCCAGTAGTTTTACCGACCGGTAACCAGACACCGGTCTCCGGATCGAACTTCTCCACGAGGTAGCCCTCGATCGGTTCTCCACCGTCGTCCTTGGGCTTCTTCCATTTGAGTGTGCATCCTTCTTTGTGCACGTCGGATACCTCCAATGGTCCTTCCGGCTTTCCAGGCTTGGCTGAGAAACAAATGAAATTTAGATTAAATCATTATTCATCCCAAAAAGTTACGTTTACAAGCGAAGAGTTAATTTTTATTACAGATTATTATTATATTAAATACTTCTATTAATTTTCTTAAATATTTAATGTCACTAAGAGAAAGTGGATTGAAACAATTTGTTTATTATAAACTGATAATTATTTTCTTGAATTGTATGTACAGCATTTAAATTGTGCAGAAGCCAATTTACAAAAATTACTCACAGACAACGGTGACTTCGACTTCGGCGGTGTCGGATCCATGCTGATTGACTGCTGTAATTTTGTAAGTGCCGCTATCCTTGCGTTCGGGCTTATCATTGAAGAACTTGCTGTTGTAAGGCACATTCTGTATTCTGCGATGCGTGGTTTGCTGGATGCTCTTATTGTTAATCACCCACGTGACGTCTGGCGGCGGCTCGCCGATAATTTTGACGTCGAAGTGGAATGCTTCGTTCTCGCGCACAGTTATATCACGTAGGTTTCGTCTGTCGATCTTCGGCGGGACTGGATAAAAAAAAGAGATTAATTGTAATAAATAAATCTACTCTTCGTGTCTAACAGCATTTTCTACAATAATTGTTTCCTCCCAAAAATTTTTACATTCAGAAATTCTTTCTGAATGTAATTAAATCTGATTTAAGATTCTTTTTATTAGCAGAATATATTTTAAAAGTTCTAAAAATTATTTAGCGTTAAAGATAAAAGATTAAATGCGGATATTTTTATAGATGGGGACTCACGTCTTCGACTCTTGGCGGTAATCGGTTTGCTGGCGTCGGACGGTTCACCGGGACCAGCGGCGTTGATGGCCTTGACCCTGAATTCATATTCGACACCCTCGTCGAGATTGTCGACGCGGCCCTTGCAATCCGGCCCAGTCTCGCACGCCTTGATCCACTTGGGTGCACCCTTCTCCCGCTTCTCGATCACGTATCCGGTGATTGGAGATCCGCCGTCCTTTAACGGCGGGGTCCATCGCAGGTCCACATGATCCTTGTCCCAGTCAGTCGCCTCCGGACGTCCTGGTGCTCCGGGTTCATCTATACAGAAATAAGATTGATGTTATCTCTAAGAAATAAAAATAAAGCATTTCAAGGATTAATTTTAACAGAAATAAAGATCAACAATTGTTAAAATCTGATTAATTAAAAAATTTTTTAACTGCCTTGATTTTTAAAGTATAGAGAATAATAGAATGAAAATTCTATTTAGATGATATTCCATATTAAATGAATAATTTTAGCATACAGAATTTTAATATAAAAAGATAAAATTGTCTTGAAGGTTAAATAAAAGGTGATAAATATTATTAAGAAACATTAAGAAAAAAAGTAGAGACTAATTTCTTACCGAATGGATTCTTGGCGACGATTCCATATTCGGTCTCCAATGGTTCGGATTCACCTTCCGCGTTTACAGCCGCGACTCGGAACTTATATTCCTGTCCGGGCACCAGATTCTCAACCGCCATCGTAGGCTCCTTGGTACGTGCGACCGGTATCCACCTGCCAGTTTCCGTGTCCATTTTCTCGACTACGTAGTGGTCCAAAGGTGCACCACCGTCGTCTGCGGGCGGATTCCACTTGAGAGTACAGCCCTCTTTGTGTACATCGGAAACTTTGAGCGGCCCTTCCGGCTTGCTGGGCTTGTCCAGCACCAGGATCTCGATGGACGCCTCATCCTTGCCGGAACTGTTCTCCGCTTTCAACGTCAGAGTGCCGCAATGCGCCCTGGTCGCCGATGAAACTACGAATTTGGTCTTGTAATCCTCCGTCTCGATGGTCAGGAGGTTGCCGGATTCCTGCTTGGCCTTGTTCAAGAACCAGGTCTTACTCGGCGGCGGTTCGCCCGTGACTTTCACATCCAACCGAATAACGTTGCCGGCCTTAATCGTGATATCCTTCAGGTTCGTGCGATCAATCTTAGGTGCGGCATAGCGATCCTTGGCGGTCAGGGTGTCGCTGGGCTCGCTGGGCTTGCTCTGGCCACCCTTGTTCACGGCTTTAACCCGGAATTGATATTTCTGACCCTCTACGAGGTCTGGCACTTTGGCTTCGGTTTTGTTGCCTGGAACTTCCACGGCTTTCTGCCACTTGCCGTACTGATCTTTCTTCTCGATGATGTACTTCTCGATAGGAGCACCGCCGTCCTTCTTTGGGGCTTTCCATTTCAGATCGACATGATTCTTCGACCAGTCCTTCAATTCGGGTTTGCTAGGTGCGTCGGGTTCAGCTATAATTAGAAACAAATGTTTTAGAAAATGTATCATTTTAGATAATAATAAAAATTAAACATTTATTAAATATGTATAATGATAATATGATAAGATATTTACAATAAGGATTTTTGGCAGTTGTCGGTATGGATGTTTCCAAAGGTTCAGACTCGCCCTCAGAATTGACAGCTTTGACACGGAATTGATAATCTTTGCCCTCGTTCAAACCGGATACGTCGGCCTCTGGAGTTTTACTCGTACCACATGGCACCCAACGTCCGGTGTCCACGTCCATCCTTTCAACGACGTAATGATCAACCGGTTCACCACCATCGTCGTCGGGTTTGTCCCATTTCAGCTTGCAACCCTCGGCCGTCACATCGGACACGTCAAGCGGCCCTTTCGGTTTGCCAGGCTTGCTTAGAACCTGATGAACAAAACGGTATCAATACGATAATAAACGACTTAGAAAACTTATATTTAGCAGGGACTGTTCTAATAAACAGTTTCCTACTTTCGACAGAATTTATTTTTTATTTAAATTATTATATTTAAATAAAAAGAATTATATAAATAATTTAGGAAGTAATTTTAATAAAAGGAATTATATAAATAATTTAGGAAGTAATTGTTGTACCTGAAGCTCAACGTCGACTTCATCAATGCCGCTGTCGTTCCTGGCTGTGACGGTATAAGTTCCGGTGTCTGAGCGCTGAAGCTTATTGAGGACGAACATAGTATGATAATCCTCGTTCTCAATTTTGAGTCGGTCCATGGTCTTCAACACCTTATCCTTGAGTTTCCACGTAACGACTGGTGGCGGTTCACCCTTGATGTCGGCCTCGAGTCGTAGCATCTGGCCAATTCGCATGACTTTCTTCTGAAGATTCTTGCGATCAATGTGCGGTGCCACTGTAAACAACAGACAGAATTAATTAGATATAAATAGCTATGTTCAATAAATAAATTTATATCTAAAATCAATTATGCAACGCTTACAGAATCGAGGCTTGGCGATGACGCTCTTTGAGGTATCGCTAGGCTCGCCAGGTCCGGCCTTATTGACTGCTACTATCCTGAACTCGTATTCGTGACCCTCCTGAATACCGTCAGTCACTTTAGCGGCCGTTCGTTCTCCCGGAACCTTAGCGACGTCCACCCATTGTCTACCCTCTTTGTCTCGCATCTGTACGATGTACTTCTCGATTGGCGCACCGCCGTCGTCCTTGGGCGGGGTCCATTCGAGATCGACGAAGTCCTTGTCCCAGTTCTTGAGCTCTGGTCGACCAGGCTTGCCCGGTTCGTCTAAAATCGAGAAAGAAATTCATAATATATGCAAAATAGATATATAAAAATGTATATAACTTCAAATTAAAATCGTTTTCAGTTTTTAAGTTTTACAAATACAAATTCTTCGGATTTCGAAATGCATACCGAATGGATTCTTGGCTATGATAGATTTGTCCGCCTCCAAATCGTCGGATTCTCCTTCCCTGTTGACGGCTTTCACGCGGAATTTGTATGGCTTGCCCTCTTGCAATCCGGTGATCGTTGCCTGAGGTTCGGTACTACGACCGCAGGGTACCCATTGCCCTGTAAGAGGATCCAGCTTCTCGATCTCGTAATATTCAACCGGTGTACCACCATCGTCTTCAGGTTTGTCCCATTTGAGTTTGCATCCATGTTTGTTAACATCGCTCACTTCCAAGGGGCCCTGAATTGTAAAGAAGATATTTAATCGTATTGTCAAATTTTCAAAACATTATGAAAAATAAGAATAATTAAATTACAATAAATTACAATAATTAATAATTAAATAAATAATTTTATAATTGAATTCTTAAACAATTAATATTTAAATAATTAAAAGAAAATGTTAAATATTTACTTTTGGTTTGCTTGGCTTGCCAAGAACGGTAATTTCTACTTCGGCAGTATCCTCGCCTACTTCGTTCTTCGCTGTGATAACGTATTTGCCGGTGTGCGCGCGTTTAGTTTTTAGAATAAAGAATTTCGTGTTGTAATCGACATTGTCAATTCGTATTGTGTCGTCTGATACGAGTTCTTTATCCTTGAAGGTCCAAGTGACTTTTGGTGGCGGTTCGCCAATTATGTTCACATCCAGGGTTACGGTGAGGCCGACCTTTACCGTTAAGGGTTGCAAATTCGTGCGATCGATGTATGGTTTCACTGTGAATTAAAAATTAAAAAATCAACTATAATCGACTACTAAAATCGACTAAAATCGACGACTGTCTTCTTCGTACAAATATATATACAAGATTTTGAAAGAAAAATTAAATTTAAATAAATTATAATAATATAATTAACAAATCATAATAAATAAAAATAAAAGAAATATTAGAGAAATAAATTCTAATATATATACAGGGTGAATTTTAACAGATTGTCCAGCTTTTTACCATGAGAGCTGGGTTACCGACTCTACTATATAC
>VBVQ01004426.1:0-14804 GCA_011636635.1 Tetramorium simillimum | reverse complement strand
CCGTACGGAGGATCCAAGGATACTACGGTATGCATGAAAGGACTCTCGCCCGAGTTGCACTTACCCCAGGCGTACCCTCGCTCTCTTATACTCGTAACTGCCGAACTTATGGCGCGATATCTAGCGTAACCTGCAGACAATCCACGGCTACTGCCGTCGTCTAGGAGCGGGAGGGACTCCCCCGGAACGCCCTCACCTCGTATCATCTCGGCTCTTACGCGGCATTATCCGCACTCGATGCGATTTCGTAAATAATATCAGAAACGGGAAGACGTAGATTTTGAAGTTTAGAGACGCAGGAGAAAATTGTTATGTAAATAAAGCTTGTGACGCGAAGTAAAATTATCGGCGACTTTTATTTAATTGACTTTCATTAAATTCTAAGGAAATAAATGTCTTGAAACACAGCTGCTTAAAGTCTGAATTTATATATATATGTGGGAGAAAGTTATCAACGTCATTATTAGGGTATCTTATGTTTCTCACTTGGCACTAATTTGCATGCAAGTTATTATTGCAAATTGTAGTTGATATTTAAGATACGTACTGTTATATACGGGGCATTCTTTGTCGAAAAAGCCACCCGCCCTGCCCATTTCAATTTTTGAAATAAAAAATTCTGCATTCAAAATATTCGTTGGAGCCTCTATTTTTTTATGGTATTTTTGGAAATAAGAAATGGCGGTCGCAAAACGGCGCCTGGAAGGAAAAAATGACATAAGGAATATGAGAAATGTCAAAAATAAACGTGGGTAGCGTCTTGTTTTTGGCGGCCGTGTTACTTATATCAGCTTATTTATTTATTATTTTATGACTTTTATACATAAGTCGAATCATACTATGTAATAAATTTTATAAAAATAACAATTTAGGTTTTATAATATGTATATAAAATAAATTGAAATATTTTACATTAAATTTATTTATATAAAAACATGAAAGAACAGAATATCGCGTTGTTAGACTAGACTATCAATTAAAATACGTAAATTGGTTAAAATTATATCGATCCTATCTGATTGTTTAAATGTCTACAGCACGTAAAACAAGATGTAACTCGGCATTTTTTGTCTATATTTCTCATTACTCAGTCATTTCATATTTTCACCATTAAATGCCTTTCAAGAATAAGGGAAAGAATCTGTGAGATACTATTTAGGTGACCAATACGCACTAACCAATTTCCCTCGAGTACTTTATATCTTTAAAAAATATTTTATATCGCTATGGAAAATTCATCACGTCATGAGAAACAGTTAGCAACGAGCAACTCTGTGTTACCGCTGATCATGCGAACACGTTAAAAAGAAGAATGCGGAAAGGAGGAAGCAGTCGGATGAAATACGCGATAGTAACGCGGCTGCAACGTTTTACTTCCTTATGTATTACTTTACCTGCCTTGCTAATTCTTTATCCCCGTGCATTTCGATGTCGAGTAACGTCGGGCTTCTTATAGCGGTGGACATATTAAAATATGATACGCCGGATACGTGATAGTTACGTCGGTATTATATAGCCCACTTCATTTCCTATAAACCGCAACTTCCAAGTTGCGCCATTTAGTGTTTAAAGTTCTACGTTATGTTGATTTAGAATAGGTGGGAAAGAGACAAAATACACGCAACGCCGTAGGAATTCGAATTAAACGAATTATATTATAAGTTGAAAATAATACAAGATTAGGAAAGTTTTTTTTTTATAGTTTCCGACACACGTCACTATAAAGTAATATTATCCCGTCTTATTTGCGCTGTAATTTTGTCAGACCACTTGATGGCGCGATTTTTGTGTACACGGTTAATTCAGCTAACGTCCAATTGGCTTTCAAACACGGAAGTCCGTGAAGGAATACAATGTGGTCGTTGAGAGCAGGTCGTTATTATTCCTTTAAAGTGTATTTAATCCCGTTAAGTGTTAAGAATGAGGGCTTTCATTGTTTTCGCGGCTTAAGTTATTAATGAGAAACGAGCCGCCCTTTTTAGGGTGTTTGGGTTCCTCTCGACGATCAATTTCTTGAATCTAGCAGTCCTCATCTTTTTACGTATTAAAATTTCCGTGATGTTAAATATCCATAACTCTTTCAGCTTCATATAATACCTACATGGAAATAGAATTTTCTCGAAATGTCTAAGATACTATAATTCTAATAATTTAATATAATTTGTACAATAATAGTAATAATCTCTCAACGTAATTGATAGTTTGAAAAAAACGAGTAGAATAACCATTGACTTGTCATTTTGTCGTTTTACATTATTGTTGAAATAAATCGCGACAGATTTCGCCTTTCACTTCGCCAGCGGCACACCTGTCGACCCGGCGATACCGATCTTAATTGAGTGCTTCATTACTCAAAGACTTATCGCGAGAGGCGTGTAAAAAAGTGCCAAACCGGCGAGCGGCGCGAGATGCGCGGCGGCGATACGTTAACGCAATATCCGGCGCAATAAGCGAGAATATTAACATACAAGTGAAACCGACGGGGGAGAACTCGGGGCCTAATTAACATGGAAATATTATCTGCAAATCATCCGGAGACCTGCTTTTTTGCGACCTCTCTGTTATTCGCGGAAGCCCGTTACGACCCCGGTGTCGGGGAGCGCGTCAAATTATTCGCGAGATTAAGAGGAGATTTCGGCTAAGAACCGCATTAATTACGCATCGGGCAGGCCTGTAATTAGCGAGACAATGTAGATTTTTCTATAAACCCGATTTCTGCAACGATACATTTAGCAAGAGTGTATTACACTCTCTGTTGCCGCATTCTGATTCGTCGAGGTAATTACAAAGAGACTTACGAGGCGTACGAAAGTTGAAACATTTTAGATTTATTTTTAAACAGTCCGAGAAAAACACGAGGCATAAATCAGACGATTCTCTTCCAAAGTGGATTTTTTCAATTCTTTTCTCTTCCACACGCGAAAGTATAAATATTCTGGCTGCCACTCGTCCAGGTAAAAGAATCCGAAACGAACGATCTCGCGCGATTTCTTTT
Source organism: Tetramorium simillimum (assembly GCA_011636635.1). NCBI lineage: Eukaryota > Metazoa > Arthropoda > Insecta > Hymenoptera > Formicidae > Tetramorium > Tetramorium simillimum. Next base: position 11,809 of record VBVQ01004426.1, on the reverse strand, counting down.
TCTCGGTATGTCACTCACCTCGTCCTGGCGAAAGGGAACGTAAAATCGCTGTTAAAAGCGTCCGGGCCGGGGCTCTAAAAATATGCGCGCGCGCGCGCGCGCGCAACGATATGGAGCATAATATAAAATAATTGTCCGATTTTAAGGCGGTTTCGCGATTCGACGACCTGGCGTTCGCGTATCGGTGTCGTTTGGATTTTACTGCCGACCGACAATATGTTTCCCCTGCAGCGCCTGGCAGGTGATGCGACAGATACCTTTCGCTTAGGTTGACTGACGCGGTAGTTAAAAGGAACCAGTTCTTAAATATGTCAGAGGGGATCATCCGAGTCATCGTGCACTCCTATGCCGAGATCTACAGGTCCCTTCAGAATTACAATTGGCGAACAGATGAAAAGCGCATCCGTGCGCGACGTAATGTGTGGCAGACTCGTGAAGCAATTGTGCTTCTATTAAATTTATTTCATTTAGGAATATTTATCTCTGATATATCACATACCGAGTAAATGGTATCATAAATATTGCCAATTTTTAGTGCTAAATGGTATTTCTAGCAAGAGCTAGCAAGAAATTAGCATATCGTCAGTCGTTTTCGACTTTTCAAAATAATAACTGTTAACTTGTAAGATTTTCCTTCGATTTCTGTGGCCATTTATTAAAATTTGCATTTGCTTTCCCGAGTTTTGTAAAATATTTTTTCAGATCAGAATAAAGTAACATTTTTTCATTCTTTGCCTCAAGTCATATGGTTTTTTGCAAATTACAATCATTTTACGTAAAAAGAAACGTTGGGGAATATTTTAATTCCTTACATTGATAAAATAATCACAGAAAATTTTATGTCCCAACAAAATAATGCAGCTGTACATATAAAAGTAAGTATAAAATTAACTAAACAACGATTTGAACAGAAAAGAATACAACTTATGAAATGATCATCGTATTCCCCGCTTTAAAATCCTATAAATGTTTATAATAATTCTAAACAATACAGCACTCTTAAAGAGCTTGAGAAAACAATAAGAAGTTCTTGGAATAAAATTGATACGGTAATATTAGAAAAATTAGTTTGACAAATCGAGAACACCGAGAACATTGAGAATTTATTAAAGTTATAAATTATAAATAACAAAGATAGCAGCGCAATGAATTAAACTTATTATTTTTAAAATTAATAAACTATGTTTAAAAATATGTTAATATGTTAATATTAAATAAATGATATAAATTTCATACTTTAATATGTAAAAAAATAAAATTTATTTAATTTATGGAAAATAAAATAATGTGCTTTTGTAGTAGAATGTGTTTTTTTTTTATTTCTTAAACATCTTGTCATCGTTGTCAGTTTATATTATAAAAATATATAATTTTTTCTTAAGAAATTGCGTGGATTTATAGAAATTTCGCTTACTATATGAAACAGCCTGTAGAATCCTAAGGCGTCCACTTACTTAGTGCTCCTCCGCGGCAATGAAAGATGCCTCGTAAGGTGCGCGGTTATTAAAACCGCATCCGCGAAACGACGGTGAGACTTTTAATAACCACTAAACGCTAGGATTTACGCGCAAACTCGCCGAAAAGGGTAATATTTGTAAACTCGGATTTCGTGCGTTTAATTAAACAAACGGCCTTCCGCCGCCGGGCGATCGCGGCTTGCCGCATGATAATTAGGATCACGCGGGAGATGCGCACCGCGCGGAGGCCAAGCTGTGCACTAACGATAATTGAATCGATTATCACGCGAGAGAGTTTGTTTGCGGCGGATATCGTTTGAAAATCGAAAAACGGGCAATGGAGAGAAAAATCAGAGCATTCCGGAATAAAAAACGGACAACTCTCACGACGAAGTTTCATCAGTTTCATCCTACCTTTTACTGCAACATTAATTAAGAAAATTTCTCGAGCGGTAGAAACGTCGAATGGCTCAATATATTACTTGGATCGGACCTCGTCGCAAATGAAACGCGGGAGTCGGGGGTGCGAGGAAAAGCGATCGCGCTCGTTAAGACACGCCGCCTCGGGGCCCCTGGGATCGGGAAAGCGCGGGGCATAAAGTCGCGGCTCCCGATGTAAATTCAGCGTTTAGTATTAATTAAATGCTCCTTAATCCCCGCGATACTCGCGGAACCTTGCCTGGGTTCCGCGATAATTGTACCTCGTCACGCCGCGGGCTCCTTGGTGCCCTGCGTCGCGCGTCTCCACCTGTCGCCGCGGGGCACCGAAGGTGACGCGCACCGTCTGCACAATGGTGCGCTTAAGGCCGAATTTACACGGTCCACTTTCGACGATCCTGGGAATAAATTGCACAAGATAAACATATCGTAAAAATAACGCGACAAGAGAGGTTTTCAATTCTTGAAAGGTACATCGCGTTACGTTGTATTTTATCATTTACTTGACGTAAATAATTTTAGAAACTGGTCTTGGTGTAATGACAGGTGTAGTTCAGGTTTGAACAAGCATTCCGGAAAATTCCGATAGTAAAGGGTACTTCCCGTCGTATCTATCCTGTTGCCGTTTTTTGCGATAAATATCGACATAATATCGGGTTATTCCACACAGTGTCGGACTTTTTTAATAAGCTTGACGAGCCGTGAAGGGCATATTTGTCCTCGTTTAAGGGGTCATTTCAGTTTGCAGGATTAAAAGAAAAGATGATTTTTGGGAACTTTTTTCTCAAAAACTAGAAAAGCTTTTAACATAAGACTTTTTGCGGTGCTTTTTTTATCTTTAAACTTAAAAAAAATTGTTTGGAACGTCTGAAACAAAAAAATCAAAAAAATTCTTAAATTATAATTTAAGAAGCTTTTTGATTTTTTGTTTCAGATGTTTCAAAGTGGAGATATCTACTATGCCATCTATTTTTTTAGGCATCCACTTTGATTACAAACAAGGCATAAAAAATGTATTCTTGGTTATTAAAAAAAAATTTTTTTTTTAAGTTTAATGATAAAAAAGCACCGCAAAAAGGAGATAGCAAAAATGAGATTTGGAATGAACCATAGCGCAATTGAAAGAAGTTATTCCTTCTGGCTGATATATATACTTTTTCGCAGTACACAGTTCCTTTACTTGGGAATAAAACATTTATTCTCCTTGGTTGCATTGCGTGCAGCCGATTGAATGCGTGCATTCGCACATAATAACGCGATGAATGAGATACAGTGTGAAGATTCGAAGGAGATACTGCGAATAGCAGCACTACAGACGTAACCACGTCTTTCTCCTGCATTACCAAGAACCGGCTTAAATCCCATAGCGCTCGAATGGCCAGTGAGATTAATACCGTCACACGCGAGAAAACACTCGCAACGTCATTCAGTCGATTCTTTTTTAATTCCATCGAAAACCGTCGCTGGAGGTCTACGATTTTCATCGTCTTTCCGTTATTCCAAGCATTTCCGTTTTCCGCGGATTGCTACGCAGCATCGAAATTGCTGATTGAGAGTTCTGCGAATAACCAAGATATCGACGTGCCATCTTCCGTTAAGTCCTCGTCTCGTTAATGAACGCTGACGCGGATATCGGCAAATTCATTAGGAAATGCACCTCTGTATTATCGCACAATTTTAATATAGACGTCCCAAACGTTTCACGTATTAATTTAGACATGTTTCACTTATCTTAGACACGAATCTTTTACTTTGTTTACGTGACGCAGGGAAAAACCGAAACCGAAAGGACGAAAATTTCTTTGGAAATTTCGATTCGCGATAGCTACGTATTTGTTTGATTAATTCACATCTCCATTAGTGGCGCGCCGCTTGACGAGGAAATTTATGTTTTAATTGTCCGAAACATTGCCGCTTTTAAGTTAACAATAATTTAATCCGATGGCGCAAAATGGAAGATCGATCTAATGGCGGACGTAATTGCCGTCGTCGTTGAAAGAGCGATTAATTATTTTCGTCGGTTGCCTGCCGGTTCAACATCCGCGCTCGATAACGCGTTCAATCTTGCAGACATGCATCGGTTAATTCCATAATTTTATTGAATCGTACTCTTCCTCGAAGCTTTGCCAACGCGGCTCTCGCCGTTATTGACGTTTGAACCCGCGTGACAGACACGTGTAAAATTTTCAACGATGATAAGACCAATGTCAAGCGATCTGAAAGCTTGAAAATTACCGTCCGAGATGAATACATCTTTCAACGTAACAATTTAAGCATTACGCCTACGATAGTGTGCTCATTATTGTTTATATTTCCATGGATTTTTCCAATTCTTAAAACTAGAGAAAGATAAAAAGTGAGTCAAACCGAGATTAAAGTTAATCTGCAAAACCTGGTAAAACTGGACATTAGAAATAGGATGTATACAGGAAAGAGGAAAGAATTTTAGGAATAGAGGAAGAAGAGAAGGATGGAGAGCAGCAAAGAGAAGAAAAGAAAAAGGATTAGGATAAGAAGAGATGGTACAAGTAGTTAGGTAAAAAGGAGACAAGTTTCAGGGACACTCGAGATATTAGAGGAAAGTTATTATAGAAAAGTGTGGAAGAATGTGCGTGTGCGTATGAATGAAATGCATAGTTTTGGGAGCGCGTCCCGTTTGATCACGTTGTAATTAACTACAGCCATTTACAACAATCGATGGTTAGAGTTTCTCTATTGGACTCGCCAATTAGAAAATTCTATAATAAATTAGCCAATTAGTGACGGGGTTAATTGGGCGCCACTTCATAGTTTTAAGTCTTTGACATAAACCAAATCTCGATTCTCGGCTGTAAAAATACTAAAAATATTAAATAAGCTGTCCGTCTAAAACTATCCATCTAAAAATGGACATTAGTGATTAATTCGACGCTAACTTTGAAGAGTCGTATTTTCTTCTCTCCAGAAAGTAATTTACACGCACGCGAGAGCGAGAAGTTAAAAGTTAATATTTTTTTCTGTTAAACTACGCGACGTAACTCGCCTCGATAAAATCGGTAAAAAAAAAAAGATTGCGAGTTCTGGTGCACAGATAAATCTCTCGCTGACGAAGACGTCACGCGCGTGGGACAGGGACACGCGCGTTCATCCCTCCGCGGCGCCGGCTCTCGCTCTCGACTTGCGGCGCCCCGTAACCCACGGGCATCGGGGACGACAACAGTTGCGGTTAAATGCCTGACACCCGGTGGACCCGTCGAAATTTGACTCCGCGCAACTCTTCCGCTCCGCCACGGCTCGCGTAAGGGGGCGGAGGGAGACTACTCCAGGACTACTCGCCCGTCGCCGCTCGAGGGCGAACTCAGTTATTTAATTAAAACCGGATTACAAGCGGTGGCGGTGGCGGCCACCGCCGCCGTTACAAGTACCTACCGTACATCTGTTAACCACCGCGGCGCCATCGATATATACTAATTGCTCTATCCGGATTAAAACGCGCGTAAATACTGCACATCGCTACCGCCCGGGCTAATTACCCGCGGCTCGTATTTCGCCGGTGAATTTTTGACAGCCGCGAAACCCGAGACGGGAATGCGCAAAAAAAATCGACGCCCCGGCGTATTCGCCGGTTCGTCCTGTGTGGTAACAACGAGAATTTCAACTTATTACCACGTTCATCGATTGTCATTTACAGTAACGGCGCCGCGCCGTGCCGGCTCATTTGAAATAAAGGCTGAATCTGCTGAGTTAATATTCGAACTTCGTTCCACTTTCCAGATTTTTCCGAAGGGTCCCAGACACGCACGGTATAAAATGTACACCACCAATCAGAATGCTTAATTAGGTAGAGCGAGAATAAGTTTATATAATTTAATTGGCGATGTTTGCTTTACTCGCGTCTGAGACTCACTTGATTTTTCGGAAGAGTCCTGTTAGCATCGGAAAATTTTATATTAAGGGGGGGTTTCTGATTTAGAAGCCTGAAAAAGGGCATAATTTATAGGAATTTTTTCAAGTATGTAAAATAAAAACAATTACTTTTACAATTCTTGGATATATTATTGCATATTTAAACTACCAAAAAATTTTTCTTTCTAGTTTAAATATGCAATAATATATCCAAAAAGTATGAAAGTAATTGCTTTTATTTTACATTATACTTGAAAAAATTCCTATGAATTATGCCTTTCTCGGGCTTCTAAACCAGAAGCCCCCCTCAAATTGGCGAATTGGCATTGTGGGCTGTCGGATCCCCCTCGATTTTTCATTGATTCCTTTCAGGTAAAAAATCGAAACTTTTTTTTCGAATTCAAAGTTACGACTATTTTAATCCACTTTGTAATAATATGTAATAATAAATGTTTTACAAAGGCTTCTTTCTGAACGTTATCTACAGTCGCTGGTCAAAGTTGACACCCCGGATCGATGGTATCGTAATTACCGAAAGAAGAGGGTGCCTCGTGTCGCGAGGCTCGGAAATCCAGAGCGGCTCTCGCCAGCCCCCGCCGGCAAATGCGCGCTTTCACCCCTTCGCGCGCTGCCGCCCTTCGAGTTCGCGTTGATGTTCTCTATTAAATCAAAGAGGCATTCAGATGGCGGCCGATGCGCCAGGAATCCAAATCGGGGCCATAAACCCCCGAAAGGCAGCGCGCTCGAATTGCAGCCAAATGTCTCTCGCCCCGCGCCATTCCGTGGCCGTCGTGTGCCCGCGTGCTCTCGCAGCCTCGAAAGCGAATTCTTTCGTCCTCCTCGATCCGGGAAACAGCCGGCGACACGAGGCATTCTCGCTCGATAATTCGATAACGGATTTATGCCGTATTGTCCTCGCGTCGGAAATGTTAATCGGCCGTTTGGCTTTTGCGATTACGAGGCGTCGCGGCTCACGATTATCTTTCCGATCCGCGACTCTCTCGGGACTCGAGGGTGTGTCCCTTTCAATAAAAGCGAGAAAACGGAAGTATCGAGTACGGTAAACGGACATAAATTTGCGAGCGCGTCTAATTGAATGGGGAAAAAAGGAAGAACGGGGTTGCGCGACGCGGAGACGCTCCGCCGCGGAGGACAAAGAAATGAAAATACGGGCTGCAGATTGGACGGAGAAAAGACGGAGGGCGACGTGTTTGCCGGACCGCTCCGTGGGATATGTTAAACTGCTACGGGAATGTCAGGCGCTTCCCCGGATAAACGGCGGGAGGAACGCGCGTGGCGCGCGGCCCGGAAACGAGATTCCATAAAAGAGGAGCGCCTGTGCGAATTTCAAGTATTGGATCGCTCCGCGCGACGCTTCCCGTCTAGTCGATGTTGCGAGGCTGCTGTCTTTCCGCGGGATATTATTGCGACACGCTTCCCTAATGTCTATTACGCACTTTTGAAACTTTACTCGAGAGAGCGTATAAAAGAAGACGGAGAGGCCAGTGCATGGTTTTTGTGCTAATCATACAAAAATAAAATGTATGCAGTTTCTACATCTGTCATCGGGCCGTCTTTTGTATCACAAGAAATTAAGGCCGTCACACTTAAAATTGTATAAATATAGTATAACATTTAGTCACCGTATTGATTATGCTCGACGCTCATTGGTCCAAACAGTTTTCTGCCATGCATATGCAATTTTAAGTGTAATGGCCTTAATATCTTGTAATTTTATGCTATGCATATGCAACTATGCAATTTTGTGTAATGGCGTTAACTTTCGAAACAAAAATCGCACATTATAAGGATTAAAAAACGTAATGCAACTTAAAATTCAAAATGAGATATTAAGACACTTAAACGATTCTTTATTTTTCTATTATTGAAAATATATTGTTGGCATGAACGTCTTGCATTGATTCCTTCACCTTCCGTTTATTTTGATATTTTATCATCAAAATCTTTATTATTTTTATTTACTTGATCATCTTTTACTTTTTAACGCTTGAATTACTTTGACGACTTTTTACGACTTTTGTAATTTTTCTAAGGACGAGCACGCAATTAAATCTATTAAAATTGACGAAACACAAATATCTTTGTCTTGAAATAACCAGGGTGCGATCGATAATATTACATTTCGTCTTATTTCATTATCGATACATGACGAGCATTGAATTATGATCATTGAGTGGGCATAATTAAACACCGTATCTTCGAATAGACGTCGATCTTACGAAAGTATACTCGGTTGTTCTATTTCTCCAGAAATGGAAGTGATCGACGTTTAACTCGATTGATTGGCAATAAGTCCGCATTCACGTCAGATGGAATTAGTGAGCTGAGAATATTGAATCACTCGGGTCGTCTTTTCTCGACTTCCTCTCGCTATTACAAGTGACGAGCGTATTCTTACTTGTTACACGAACGGAATACAATTGTAATGACTTGATTGTATTAAATTCATCTAATTTTACATCAAACGTATAATCTGAAATATTGAAGATGGATAAAATTATATAAAATGGAGATAACACCATGTTCCCTTGGATTTTAATTAAAGAACATTTATCCCTTTAATTACGCGGAAAACAAATGCTTTCTAAATCGAAATGTAAAGGAAGAGTACAAAGTTAAGTAAATGCTTTAGTTAATTGTCAAGTTAATTGATACATTGATTATAAAACAAATGGTTATTGTAACGGATTATATTATGCGAATCCTAATACAATCGCGTTCCGCCAATTTCAGATCGAATTCGCGGTATCCGAAATAGAAAGTGAAAGCGTGGGAATCCCTCGTTTTCTCTTGTTCCTGGAAGACTCTCGAGCGAGGCCGTGTTTACACTTTTTGCCCGCGAGTATCGTCGACGCGACGCGCGGGAAAAGCGGGGGGGGGGGGTTTGGCCTTGCCGACAAACAGCTGTTCGGGTGACTCGGTGACCTACTGCCGAGTGTCATTTTCCGAGAGAAAAAAGGCCCTCGCGGCTTTAAAAGAACGACGACGCTTAAAGGAGCCGATCGCTGTCAGTCGCTAATCGTCCTTTCGACTTATGTTAGTTGCTTGCGCTTTGCCGATCCGCGATTCTCGAGTTGCTCGCTCGCTTATCGAGATCTCGCTCTATTTATCTTTGCGTCGCTCAATTCTTTACAGATATTGCCTGTCCGCATCGAGTGAGCTTCTCCTCCGAGTTCTGTACATTCTTGTAAATAGACTTTGTAAATATATTTCGTGGTTGTCATTTCCGTGTGACTTTCTTTCGCGCTTGATTGTATTAAATTCATCTAATTTTACATCAGACATATAGTCTGAAATATTGAAGATGGATAAAATTATATAAAACAGAGGTAACACCATGTTTCCTTGGATTTTAATTAATTAAAGAACATTTATCCCTTTAATTACGCGGAGAACAAATGTTTCCGCCTTTCAAACGTTCATTGCGCTCTTCCGAACAGTTATATATAGCTCACAAGAGAAAATAATGCACGTGATTAAAGATCGTCGGAGCGTCACGCGACCGTGTTATTATTTTGTTATTTAAGAAAGACATTGAATTTCTAATATCCACGCCTCGCCGGTCAACCGTGCGCAGCACTCTCTCTCTCCCTAATCCACAAAGGCGCGACCGTTTCTGGGCTGCGAGAGAAGCTCGTCGCGACCTTATCGCCGTTATCATCAACGGTCGTTGGAACGTCAAAGGGGGCGATTCGCGTTTAAGGACCTCCGTCTGCTGACATAATTAACGGAAGCAACGTCGTTTCCTCGCAAAGTGGTTCGCGGGGGGGTTCGCGAGAATAAAAAGAGGATTCTCTCCGAGGGAGGAGGGGAGAAGAAAGAGATGTCGACAGCTGGCTAACCCGCGAGTTCTCTCGTATCTCCGTCCCCTTCCTTCCCCCCGCGGCGCACCCTCTCCGGTCTTTTTCGCCTTTCCTTCGGTGTCTGGTGCTCCGCGTCTTATCGCGCTCTCCTCGTTCCCGTGAAATGTTTTCACTTCTACAAGCTGCGGAATTCGCGAGAAACGCAACGCACGACAGCGCCTCCCAATTCTGTCTTTTCTATTTTCACGTACCTTCTAAAAATGTAATATTTCTCCGACGGTCGCAATTTTCACGCCCTTTGCGTTAATTCTAGATTGAAAAAGAAGTGCAGAAAGAAGTTAATCATTGTAAATAGTGTTCAACTTTTAAATATTATCTCTGGAGTATTATTTTCATTTTTTAATTTTATTTTTACATTTCCCAAACTGACAAAATTTTATTCTAGAGCAGCTAATAGAAATATTTGAAGCGTAAGGAGCTAAGAACTCGAATGCCTGTATCACACTGATCGCGATTGCGATTCTGCCTCGGCCAATGAGAAAACAGCAGATCAAGATTATTGCGACTTGTGTGACTGAAGCGGAGAGCTAATCGCAATCGCAGTCACAGTCGCGGCCATTAGAAACCGCGAAAAGACGGGAGAATTCCTCGATTCCGACGATCGCCGGAATCTCGCTCGATTTCTCTCTCGTCGCGAGTCCTGCCTTTCGATTAAAGGACAATGCCGTGCCCTCTCGCACTCTCTCGCGAGGCTATCTCTCCGGCCGTGACCATAACTGCGCCATCATTTACACTTAGTCCCCTCTGGAGCGGCGCCGGGGCGGCCCCGAGATAGAGCGCTCGCGTATCTTTAATTAAAAGAGGCGCTCACCGTCTACTTACTCCGGCGCCGAAATAAAAAGACGCGACCGTGTATACCGGGGGACAGAGGGGGGGAGGGGAGGAAGGCTGTCGCGATATTAAAGCACCGAACGCGCGCGCGGGTGCCTGAAAGGCTTGGGGTAAATAAAGATGTTACACCGTTCTTAACGGCCAATCGAGGTGGAGATAAGATTCCGCGCGCGCCCAGCTGATTTCCATGTGTCCTCTTCTCTCTCTCTCTCTCATTTAGTCGCAATCGGATTTTCTCATTACCTCGCGCAGTCGTTTAATTTAATCTAAAAATATATAACATCGTAAAGCGGGGTGAATAAAGTTACTCTTTAGATTTAGGGGGTTGATGCGTTCGCCCGATGACTCTCTTGGCAATCTTTGACGATGAGGTGTCCGTTATGCTCGTTCGAATCGTAAAATTAAATATTTTACGTTTCCTCTGCGTATATTGATGCTCGTGTCGTCAGTTATGTTTTTGAAATGTTAAAAAATATAATTTATTAACAAACTGAAATAGAGGGATAATGAAATTGGAAGGTATCTACCGGAAACTCGTAAAAAAATTATTCCTCTCTGTTTATTGCCTTCTTCCGGTCACGCGTTGCTTGCAGAGAGGCGATATTCGAATAAGGGCCGACGGAAACAATGTTCCTTAGATCTAACGAACGTTTCACATCTTTCTCGAATGTCCAGGAGGTTTTTAGCGTCGCCGTGGTCGTAAAGTTTGTTATTCACTCATTCTTAACTTCTGATTCTATCGCATCACTAAAAAAAATCTCTCCGAGACAATCAGTCACATCCGTGTTGTATACTCGGCATACGTTGTGTATATTCCGATACAAGATTGCAATTTGATATTCGTGCCCTTCGTGCGTCACGTAATAACATAAATTTCAGCTTTGTTGAACTTTTCATTTGTACGATTATGTTGTTTGATAAAATTGTTTATACGGCCCGCCATTGAATATCCTTGAATAATGATTTGTGTGAAATGTACGTAAATTTTGTTAATTTTATATGCCATAAACGTCTACACATGTTAAACATAATGACATTGCGGAGTCTTGCTGCGAATATCAAACTTTTTCGTATTTTTTTTTTTTGCCTTTCCAGTTGTCGGACTATAACGCGTGCCGTTATTTATCCGCATAAAAGTGCCGCACTTAATGAGGCCGCTATGCAGACAAAACGCGAAAATTACACAAACGCAATTATAGACACTATATCGAATAATGTCCGCGTCCGCCAGAGGAAATCATGGCGGAATCATCCAATTAACGAAATACCTAATTTTCAATGAAATTCCCATTATACTGCATACGGGAATAAGCT
>VBVQ01004425.1:0-14785 GCA_011636635.1 Tetramorium simillimum | reverse complement strand
GATGTGTATAAGAGACAGATAATAACCAGAATATTTGATCACGCCTACAAAATTTTCTGATTCGTCCGTTTTTAACTAGAATTTTTTTTCAGTGTAAATATGATTAATTTAATTATACTCAAATGGAACAAGAAGTCACAAATATGTCAAAATGACATCAAAATTCATCATTATTGCAGTCATTATGATGTCATTTTATCGCTGTTTTAGTATTATTTTGATGTTAAGATGATGCCATTATAATTTTTGTTCTACCTGGTTATGCATCATTATGTTAACCATAATTATCATTAGATATATTATAAAATTGTAGCTGAGTCCATATTTTTGCCTGAGTAACTATATTTTTCTCTCAATATGATTTCAATGCCCGATAGAAAAATATAAAAATGCTAAATGCATCAACTGCTATTTGATAGATTGTTCTATGCATTTCTGCCGTCAGATAGATTCGTCATTCAAAGAGATTCAATTTGGCGAGAGAACGCCAAGCACGAATGTTTGCCGTGTCGTGGAGGGACGCGGAAACTTGATTGGAAATTCAAATCTTCAGAGGAATCATGAGAAGAGACGAACGGGAGAAAGACGCATTGAAACGTGAATGAATGTGTGGATCAATTATGCATGCCTCTTGCTTCTGCGTGGAAGCGACACTGATCGCCGGCACTTTCATTTACAACTGCTGATGCCGTACCATTTTTAACTCTCTGGCATATCGTCTATGGGCAACGATATAAATAATACAGTTTTTCAATAATTTTACATATGCATGAATAAAAAGCAATTTTATGTTTAATGTTCATTTCAATATTTGTGTATAAATAAATGTTTTCTTGCATCGAATAAACATTTATTCGTGAGATGGCTGCATTATATATTTAATATACTTTATATTTGTAATATAAAGTATATTATAAAAATATATAAATATATTTCTGAAAAATAAAATATATATCTAAAACTTAATTCATAATAAATTATTATGAAATTTAAGAATAATCCAAGGAAGCACTGATTATTAAAATTATAATTTTTATGTATTTAAATTAATTGCAGAAGTAAGAATAGTTACGATATTTATTCCCTCTGTTGTATTATTATAATATTTATTTCTATTTGATCACACAATGTATTATATGTTATTTGTGAATAAAGTTTGTATCAGAATCGAATGATTAATTAATACACAATCAATTTTATCAAAAATTCTATAACGTTTCTCTTAAATATTAGCTGTTTAAAGTCAACATAGAGAGAATACAAATTCTTGTAATTTATCGTGAATTCGCAGAAATAGGCCACGTCCTAGAAATTCACTGGCTGTACCACAAACATGTTGTCATGGAAAAGAAACGAAAAATATAGATGTCAACGTAGCGCCATTCAATAGTATATTGTGAAAAGACGTATGACCATTTGGTCGACACGTGTCAGACGCCGATTATATACCTAAGAGTCTCTCACAAGTGAAATGGTAGAATTTTGGTCGGGAAAAATATTTTCCCGACTTTCAATTTCTCTACAAATAAAAATAATCTCCGATAAAACGGTAAAATATCGCTAACGAAGAAATACATGTCGACGAAAAAGAGATTGTATTTTTTTTTTCATCTCAAACGTTCGAAAGTTTTTGCGACGAGTACGAAGACTTACAGATAGACGGTATATCTATACGCTGGCGGAAGATCGCGGTTATTGCAGAATTAATTTCCGGCTATATGCATATCATTAATTTGATCAGTCCGATCAAATGTTGCAGCACGTGTTCCTTCCGTTGCGGTTAAATCGAGCAATCACTGACTGTCGGTGAATTACGGTACGGTAATCACTCAAAGGGTTTTACGAGACACGGCTGGGAGAAACGTGTCGAAAGGGTCGAACCCTTTCGCCGCTCAAGGAGAGACGCGTACATACACTTACCGAGGGCAGGAAATACATGCTCCGCTCGGCTTCCGCACGCATATGCGTGACAGACACGCAAGCCTGCGCGCGTGGCGCTATTCTTACCTGAACAGAAATGGAGGTAAATATCGAGATACGCGTATGTACATACATTTTAGTTATCACAGAAATATTCCCTCCCAACTGATGACTGTTGAACGATGACTTTAAGGAATCCTTATCGAAAGAAGAAATAAAATTGTGTAATTTTAAGAAATTTATCTTTCTTTTTTCCAGATTGGCTTAGTTACTATTTTTCTTTTCTCAATATTTTAAGAAAATGAAGAATTAATTTTTTTAAGTTAAATTTTTTTATTTTTTATTAATTTTTTACACGTTACGTTAGGTCCCTAAATTTTGTTTTTTTTTTCATAGTTTCTTTCGTAGTCCATTCGATAGAATCACACGGCAAACAGGTATATTTTATTGAATAAACAGCATCGAGTGGGGACAGATTGTATGAACATGGTGGATTTTTCTTTCAAAAACGCGCGAGGAAAAAAACTCATCCTCAGGTTAAGGAGAACGTACGTGGGTCCGATTTTCTTTACCGTAGATACTGTCCTTCGGCGTCTCAGGTTTACCGTCCTTGTCTAGCCCGAAATAACATTTCGAACGAAGCATACATGGGCGTTCCTTTGCACCAGTGCCAGATGCGTGGGTGGTGGCAGTGAAGAAGAGAAGGAGAACGGGAGACGAACGAGCGAGTGAGCGAGCGAGCAAGCAATCATATGGTAGCGCCGACGATGGGGCTCCCTCCTGGTCTGGCTTGTCAGTGCTTCATGAAGTGTTGCGCCGTACCCGTGCACGATCCCTGACCGAGCATGACCCTGACCAAGTCGAAACCTACGGACCTCAAGTAATAACTGAGAAAGAAAAGTCCCCGAAAAAGTCACATAATCAACGTCCAAGGCGTTCCTCAATATGGATACGGCGGAGGTGATAACAGTGCTCGAATCGTGAAGAAGAAGAAGAGGAAGCTACTATCTTAATGCTTCTATCTTAATTGCTCCGTGATCGAGTGGGACAGCGATAATCGTGATGATCGATTGTCTTCGGTGAATCGCAATTGACTATGTTAATTAAATGTCAAAACATTGAACAAGCGGATGCGTTAAGTGATCTTAGTAAACGACGTCTGCAGTACTCTTATGTTAATTGTACGTTCTTATGCAGTAAAGAAACACTTGAAGCTATCCTGATGCAATCACCGATCGTTTTGGTACATAAAATAATTTGTAATCGGACTTTCTTAGTCTGATCAATGAATGAGAGTGGCTTGAGAGAAAATTTGCAATTTACGCAAAGAAATATTTTTTTTTTAACATACGGGAACGCATTGAAGAATATTAAAGTCCTGACAAAGTACAAAGATGCTCGAAGTAATTACAGATTATAAAACAGAGATTAGCTGTGCGAAGAAGGTATTATGGATTGTGTGCAATTCAGAGGAAGAACAAGAAAAACGAGAAGAAGCAAATGGAAATTGGCAATCTTTCACGAAAGATACGTTCGCGTCCTTTATTCGGTAGTGTTAAAATGACGTGATTCGTAATTCGTAGTTCATTATAAATATCTTCTCTTTCAAATATCATCTTTCAAGAGTCATCGCAAGCGAATTATAGAACGAACAGAAATTGAATAATGAAAGGGTGTATTAACGGTGAAAAGCTGAAGGTGAGTTCGCAGCCCGCGTGATAAATCGATTAGACTTATATTTGCATATCCGTACTCTCCGACGTACTATGCAAAATTGACTTATGTCGGAGAGATAAATCTGTCTCAGGAAAATTCCACTTTTGCACCGATCGCTTCCCCTTTACATTTCAGTAATGAATATTTTTAGGACGTCCGTATAGAATGGCTTACACATAAACGGTTTGATTAGCGATGTATATAAAACAATATGCGTACGTGGTATAAATCAATATAGATATAGTGTATATTAAAACTTGTCTCTTCTATATTTTTTATTATTTTTTTATTTAACATTAATTTAACGATGCGTCGTGATTAACAAGATATTTTAGTTTGTTTATATTATGAGTGTATAATATAGCTCATAAAATTAAAAATATCAATGGATATTTTAATGAAATAAAATTGAATAGAACACAAGCCTTGAATTATTCTAAATAAAAAATCTTCTTCCAAAATGTGTAAAAGGACATAGTTTCTAAAAATATATATTTTTTAAATTTACAAAAATCTTTCGATCTACTTGTGTGTACAATCCTTGCCTTATCTTTTCCGTATCTAATTTTTTTTTTCTATAGGTACAAATTGTCAGAAATAATCTCGTAGTTAGCAAGTTGATTTGTTGTTTCTCTAAAAAGGATGTAAATTCGAGAAATAATGATAAACACGGGATGAATCAGAAATATAAAAAAATAATCAAAGGAGAAGTCGGGCCGTTTTTCCAAGCAAGAACCCCTCGATCGTGCTCGCGCTAAACCACGTCTTTATGGTCTCGAACAACGCGCTACATTCTGGATATAGCGTGTGCCGCACATGTGCACGTTTACAGGGGCACGTGCACATCGCCGGATACAGGCTTCTTTTTATCGGACCATGCGTCGCTGCAGGTGCAGATGCACGGCGCGACGCAGCGCGGCGTTCTCCGCGACGGTCGCAGGAACAGCCCTCTATTAATAGCAACGAATATGCGTGATTTGTTCGGAAAACCGCGTTTAACTTTGAGAGCGGTGCTATTTGAATTTCTGCAGAATATGATGAGTCTTCGGCATTTTCAAGAATTTTCTGAATCAACCGAACGCGATGCAATGCGCAATTTGAGAGATGCGAAATTATTCATGATATTCGTGTGAGGTAATCGATAAAGGACAATCGAAATAAAAAACATTGTCGCGCTAATAGATTTCTTATTTGCACAAGATGCGTCATTACCCACACACGTAGTACAGCCGTTAACGTAATATATTATTTCCGTTTCAATTATCTTTTTCGGAATAAATAGGCTGTACGATGCAATTAACTATATATCTTCTGTTGAAACTTATAAAATTATAATTTTTGTCAACTTTATTATAATTGCTTTGAAATTTAATAAGTAAATTTTTAATATACTTTAAATAGATTTGTATGCCTTTTATCCCAATATTAAATTAAAAAATTTAATTAATTAATAATTGTTCATTTCACTGTATGACAAATTAATATCGGATTCCATTAAAAACAAATATTAAAAAATTTCTATTTTTAAACCTTTATAAGTAATGAAAAAATTATTATCTTTATCATAAAAATGTAATATCTTGAAAATTCATATTAATATAGAATAATGTTGATTATAATATCGTATTTTTCACTTCTTCAGGCGCACAATTCGGCGAAAAGGATACTTCAAAATATTCAACTTTTCATGGGTACAATCACCTTATTTCCCTCTCTTTCAAACTCTTGTTACCCCCCCTCTCTCTCTTTCTCTCTTACACGCCCTTTCTATTTATCTCTACCTCTACCAGGCACACGTTCTGCCTCTCCTGTTCGTACGAAAATAGTAACTGTTGCGGCAACTATGAGGGCAGAAAATTGTCGCTGCATCGCGCATTTGCTGAACTAAATTCGTGGAAATGCACAAATTCTCAGCTAATATCATTCATCCTAGTCACATAGATTGACAAAAAAATAAATTGTTATACACATCAAATCTAATAGAACGCTGTGAAGAATATTCTACCAATTTTACATAAAAATATGTACGCAAGTTAAAATATCGAAATTGCATTTACGAATTTCGTACCGTTTGAATGAGATAATTATGTCGGGTAAAAAAATAGATTGTATTACTTAATAGATATACTATCTTTTTAAACCATAATCAATAGTATTACTTATTTAAACAGTAGTTTAAGATTGTAATAGTCATACATCCTTCTGAGACTTGACAGATAAGATTTCAATTATTATAATATGCATATAGTATAATACTAATGCATGGGAAACCTTTTCATGAAGGAGATTATTTTCTCGCAAAGCAATTTGATAGATGCCATTGCGCGGATAATAGCAGCGGATGCGAGATACACGGAGGACAACGTGATAATGTCGCGTGCATATAACACGTGAATGACTCGCATTTGCACTCGACCCCCATTTCTTCGTTCTCTACCCCCTTCTGTGCGCAAATGTAAACGGGTCGTGTTCCCCGTGCGCGCAATGCGCGTGTCTTTCACCGCGCTAAATATAATATTCGCGTGTATTTTCAGCGATGAATGAAAGTGCCCGACGGACACTTGCACTTTCCCGCGTGCAATTTTCTGAATTAGGAGAAAGAGGCTTCGCGATCGCGGTGACGCGAACTTTTGACATCGAAACTTCAACACGAGTATTCACTGGCAAACGAGATCAAACGCGCGGGAAACACGCGAATAGAATCTATAGTGAAAAGTAATAGAATCTAAAAACTCATTAGTTTAAAAAAATCTGCAGAGATTGTATCGCGTTATCGATCAGTATTTTCTTCTTTTTTTATTGAATTAAATAATTAAATAATATTATATTGTTCTATTTTTCGCGTTCATTTTCCTGTTTGTTAGAAATACATAAATATACAGAAATATTTATGTAATAACAATATGAAAATAAATTAATAAATACGTATTTTGTATTGCAGGTATTCTTGGCATTCAACTGAGCTTTTACGGAGAAAGTCATCATGGCAGTCGGTGAGTTTTATTCTTTCCCGGTGCACAATCGCAGCGGAGATCACAAAGATCGCATACAGATTTCAGAGACGCGTTCGGCACACGGGGCACGTCGTTCACGTATAATCGCGCGTTCCTCACATCTCTCATTTTCATTCACAGACAAGCTCGCGACATTTGTTGGCCGAAATTGCGAGTGTAATCCGCAATGCAATTTGGTATAGTATAGGATTTACGAAACATAAGCAGCAATATTCTCTGCGCTTTAATTTGATTATAATACAATTTTTTTACTACTAAAATTAAAAATAAATTTACACATCTGTAGATATTTGTCTTAGAGATTTTAAGATTTACTTAGTTTTCGTGCACGGAAAAAAAATTTGCTAGATCACCGAATTCTTGAATGATTCCAGAATGTCAAAAAATAATGAATGGCGCGAATAATGAATAACAGGTAAAATTTTTCATCTGACTAGCAAGCCAAGATAAATTTATCCGATTAATGCCCATCCTTGTCATGGGGCTTCATAATCAGTAAAACGGCTCGCGAATCGAGGTGGTGCATTTCCGGTGCAGCTACCGCCTATTCCTACCGGTTCACCGGGTGGGGGAACAATGCAACGTCCGGTCCGGTGTATCCCCCCACTGTGGCCGAACCCAATGGTCGAGAGAAGGTTCGTTCATGGTGTCCCATGAACATAACACAGCTCCCAGGTCCCAGTCACAGGTGGACTCGCTATTAGTCGCGACTATAGCACAAGCTCGTGATAAAAGCAAATGTCACTTCGAATGACATTTTAATCTCGGATTAGACGAACACCTGCTCCGCAATTGTGTGCGCGACGTCGACGTCGCGTCGCAGCGATGCACAGATCGTGTTGAAAAAAAAAACACGCGAATTTTTAACATCTAGATCTCCATTTAAATCCTGATTTACGGTAGAAGATCGAAGCTCAAACTCGGCAAGACATTTAATGGGACATTAAAAAGTGCTACATTAGACTAACTATTGAATCATTTAGATAATTAGTTACTCTTCTTATTAGTGATTTAAATACAATAAGAGTGATCGTGAGGAATGAAAATTCCTTGATTAATATAACAGTATTAATTATAATACAGACCAAATATTCTCGTGTTAATTAGTCAAGCTAATGATGAACGTGTCATGGGAATTCGTGCAATCTCATACATCTAGCAACGCCGATTCACCTCGAAGCAGTGTTCACTGTAACGACTGTACGAAGATCGCATCACGACGATAATCTAATAATTTCTCGTAAAGAAGAGGAAGAGAGTATCCAGTAAATTAAGCTCGTGACCCGGAATCCGTTCGATACGTATGTTCACAGATAATCCGTCGTACTTCTCGCTGTCCGACGGGACATCGTCGTCGAAAGCGACAGCGACTACGACGTTGGCATCCCCGACGTCGCCTCGGGGTTTCTCCGCATTATTTCGCCGGAGAGCCTGCAGAATGGGCGCGGCGGCTTCGTCCCAGGGTGGTGGCCCGATTTCGGGATCGACGTCCAGCGTGCACCACGACGATCGCGGCAACGCGTCGGGTACGTCGACGCCCACGGAGGAGCGCATCCCGATGCTGTCGCGCAACGGCGCGATCCATGCCGCATGCGGTAAGAGGAGAAGCTTCCGCAATCTTTTCCGGTCCGTGAGCGCAAACGCGGAGCAGGAGAGGACTCAGAAGTTCCTTAAAGGTGACCCGAGACCATCCGACGTTGCGCCGCCGTCGCCATATCTACCCCACAGGTAAAGTCGACTTTCTCCCGCCATATCGAATTCAAATAAATTTAATTCAATTTATTCTTGCATTTTAATTTAGTCACATATTATTAAAAGTACTTATTATGGATTATCTTGTCATTATCAGGTCGCATTCTCACTCCGAGAAAGATCGACGTCCTCCTGGTCGGACCAGAAGAGTCCTGAAATCTGCTAGCGAACTTCTTTCCAATGATATGGTCTATTGCGGTTTAGCGGGTAATTCCAAGGATAACGGTGAGAGAGACGATGACAACAGCAACGACGATGATGATACTGCAGAGGTCTTTTTTGGTGTGAATGATGCCAGGTGAATAAGAAAATTATCGTTTTATTTTCTTTTCGAAAAAGATCGTCATTTATATCAATTTTAAGCTGTATATCCTTGTAATTAAATTTTAAATTTTGTTCATTACGTCTTCGATTTCATTATCGAATAATTTGCCATTAAAAAATAATATATTATAAATAATGTATATATGGTCGGAAGGATGTAAAGAGAGGAAAGCTGTGGAATAATGGGAAAACTTTTCCAGATATTACAACGTTTCCTCTTCCCTTCCAACAAGCGCCAGCCGAAGGCGGCACTCGATCGGCACTTTTCTTGGAAAA
This sequence comes from Tetramorium simillimum, assembly GCA_011636635.1. Classification (NCBI taxonomy): domain Eukaryota; kingdom Metazoa; phylum Arthropoda; class Insecta; order Hymenoptera; family Formicidae; genus Tetramorium; species Tetramorium simillimum. The sequence goes on along the minus strand of VBVQ01004425.1, from coordinate 5,783 downwards.
GAAACAGGCGCGGCTGGTAATATCGTGGCTCCTGGACGGCAAACGGCAGGATCCAGGAATTTGTTAGAAGCAGAATCGGTGGCTCCAGGACCGCTCGACGATATCGACGGCGTGCATTGCAATGAGAATAAACAATCGTCTTGCAACAGGCCCAAGCGAAGAAGACATAAAAATTCATCCAATAAAGGTAAGTACCGATCAACATAGATCTCGATTCTTCATTAAGCGCTCACGAAATTATCGTTAAATCTTATTATTATATTTGATATGTGTTGATAACTGTTTAGATTATTGTTTAGAAGATTATTAGGATCATAATTAGAAATGAAATCAAGTTTAGTACGAATCCGAATCGATTCCAATTTTAATTCAAATTTTACTTGGAAGTATTGCTTTCGTTTCTGCTAGCGCTCACAAAAGGTTTGTAAATATCTTTTGTATAAGTACGCTCGGCATGTTTCCGCTTCTTGAAATAGTCATAAGAAGATTGAAGTTATCGTGAAAGTTCAAACCCAGCTGTGAGATATTCGATTCTATCTTTAGTCCTAAGATTACATCATAATTCTGATTTTTTTTATTAGTAATCTCCTACCCAGTAATCAGATAAGTTTCTCTTCCTAGTACTTTTCTCCGACGGAAGACGTCCTTTCATATTCAAATCTCGGAATGTCATAGAATCGCTGAGGGAGTGACCGAGTTGCGCAAGTCGCACAAATTCTTTCTCCATTATGAACATTGATTGTCATTTCTATGAGGATAGCGCACTCGATTGAAGAGTTCTCGCATTCCCACGTCTCGTTTGTCGCACGCCCGCATGAAGCGCGAATCACGCCTACTGTGTTATAAGAGTCGGAGCACTGCGACACAATTTCGATCGCTCCATGGCATCGATTGTTCTCCAATTTCTATTCATATGACACTTTCGGATCGCTTTGGCTTTAATTACGGCGCAGCGAAGTGACGAATTACAGAGTGTTTTTATTGAATGCGGCTTTTAGAAGTCTAAGAATTGGTACCTCTATACACAGTGTAAAAGCATAAAATCTTTATTGCATTTAAATTGATTTTACTAATCAACCCTAACTTTTGATTAAAATTAAGCATCAAAACTTTCTCACCTATTTGAGAATGAGAGAATTAGTATTACGAAAAATATTATTTCAACAAAGAACCAGTAAGATGTTTAATATTAGATAAAAGTCATCAATAAAATAAAAAATTTTCTTTCTCGAAGAGGAAATATTTTGTCATAAAAATAATTTTCGCAGCCTATAAATCTATTTATATTTATAAAAACTTTCAAATAATGGTTAAAGAATCTAAAGAGTAGATAATGTATTATCGCTGATAATGATAATTAATAAATTTATTAATAATTTAATTATATACGTATATTTTATCTAAGAACAGATATACGCGGTTGTTAATGTAAATTACTTTGTTAAATGAAAATTTGCTTCTAAAATTCAAATTGAAGAAATAGCCTATAAAGGATATCCGGCGATCTTGCGATCACGTAACGGATAAAATCCGGGACCGGTTCGCAGATGAACGCGCACGTAAGTCGGATGAAGTCCGCTCCGGAAGTTCACAACCTTTAGTATTCGGCAAACGACTTCGTTGTTTTCTAATGGTCGATCGTGCCGATCGCGACATACACGACCATTAAACTCCGAAAGTTACGTTGTTACGTGAATATGAACGAAGAATTTTCCGATGCATGTAAAACTCATTTTTTCTTAATAAAAAAAATCAAAGCCTTAATTTTACAATATATATTGTATATAGATTTGTAATGAATAAGCAATTATAAACACGAATAAACTTGTAAATACCAAATTTCTAAACAATAATCAAACGAAAAACTTCATTGTTCAATCCTAATAAATTTAACTTTTTCACGGAGTTTAACAGCAAAATATAATTAAAAACAAAGCACAAATGTATTAAATACTAAATAATTATACATTAAACAAATCCATTTAATAAAGTAGTGCGATTAACATTATTCCATTATAAATCTAAAATTAATTGCAACGAATCGTATCAATATTATGCAATATGTGTTTATATAAAATGTATAATAATTATCAAGAGTTAACATTTCGATTTAGCGTTGTATAAAGAATATCTATAAATAAAAGCATGAGCTGTTGAGCAGTCCCTTAATTAAGAAAGTCAAGCGGGTTGTAACACATGTGCATTTAACAGCGAAAATATGACCTCAGCCAGCATCCGGCCGTGCTTTAATTAAAACCGGAAATGAATCGTAGATATTCACGCAACAGTCAAAATTAACAATTCCATCTGCGATACCGGCAATAAAATATGCATATGTATAAAATAAAGTAATACAAAGTTCTATGATAAACAATCATCTTCATTATCTCCATAATTGACTTCATAACTAGGCCACATCGGTACATCCGGTCGAGAATTTTTTTTACATTCTGCGAATTAAATATAATGTTCAAACTATTCTGACGCGATACAGAGAAAACGCAAAACAATTCCGATTCAATATAAAGAGCGAGGAACTTTTATCGCAAGGGAGATAATTAAAATTGACTCTCGTAAAATTGTTTTTACAACCACTGTTGGAAGTTGCGTCGGCAAACCTTGTACAATTTGAAGAAATAACATTTTGCAGCGGGAATGTCCGTCTCAAGAGAGAGCAGCGTGTCCATAAACGACCGAGCGTTAATTTGTTCTTCCAATGAATCTGTCGTTTACGATGTGTCGCGGAAGGTGCGGAGAATAGATAACCGAGTGTATTTGTCAGGCTTAGATTCGTTTCTGGAATGTGTTTTCACATGTTTTCCGTTCGCAAGCGTCGCGCAGCGTGTCGTTGCCAACACGAAACGGAAATATCCGTCCATATGTTGACACGAGGATGCAGGCAGTTGTATTGGCGCACATCCTACGACCTCATCGAAAGAATACGCTCCCCCATGCCATAAATTCTTCCCTCCCGTCTGGAGGAACGACCATTCCAGAAAGAAAGTTACTTGCAGTCACTTTCGAACGAACATTGGCAAACGTTATTCAATTGCTATTATTCAATATCATTAAAAAAAAATTTCATTAATTATTCTATCGATTCGTTAATCAATTTTTTTTTAACAAAGCTTCACACGGGAAACTTTGTTTTTGTCTCATTTTGTAAGTAGAATTAATATCTTTTAGCTGTATTATCAATAACGCACACCGTCCTATATTATATAAAAAAAATCAAGTGTTGTGCAACATATTTTATACCGATTTATGTTGCGTGAATATACGGAAATGCACATGTCAAAAAGATCAACTTGTGGCGCGATATCGACAAACTGGGTGCGCCGACCGATAAACCGAGCTCACATAAATCTAGTGAAAGACGGAGGTCAATAGCCGCGGAATTAAGCATTCTGTCTGCATATTTGATTCTATCCTCATATTATTTACCGGTCGTACTTCCTGGTGTTACCCCAGTACAGATCTAGCGCTTCCGGCGCTGACAGTTAGTTTCCGTGAGGCGTCTCGCATCGATCTCCCCGACACAATAATAAATCAAGAAACGTTTGGAAAAGTTGCTTTTAGACTTTCTTTTAGAGTTGCTTTCAGACAATTGTTACTTTTAACTAGTTAAACGGAAAATTATAATAATTCAATTAATCTCAGAAATAGTTCTTCATTAAAAAATAAAAGATTGACAATACATAATGTATGTACGTTTTAATAGACAATATCGTGATGGCAATATCTTGAAGATTTTCTATATTTATCTTTATCTTTTTTATTTTGATTTTTAATTTACACGTTGTGATGATAAAATGATTTAATAATGTATTTTTGCAGAATTAATTATTGCTATTTCTTTTCTCGAGCTAAGAATTCAGTAATTGTTTTGATTAAGTTGCGTTCGAGTCGCAACAACCACCATAATTAGTGCAATTAGTGACCGAGTCTGTGTATATTGAACCGTGTTCTACTTGCATCAACGCGTTCTACTATTTTGTTTGGATTTACTACAGATTATGGAGACGCTCGTGCACGCGTTGCCGTCCGAAAAACGATAAAAACATCCGGAAGAAAGGAAGGGATATCCTCCTGCTTCGATATTTATCCACACTATAAATATTTATGCTTTGAGATTTTGTCCAGAAACCGGAATGAAACGAGGCTTCTATAAACTGCCTGAAAGCTCGCAACTGCTAATTATTTGTCTTGCGGTCCGGATATATGACATGGAAAAAAAAGATTAGTGAAATTAATTATTTTAATAAAAAATTAAGCTCTACATAAATTCACTAAATGCCATTAAACTTTCTCAAACATTATATGATATAAACATAATAAAAGTTATGTGATTTTATCATTACAAGTAATAATTTTAGCATAAATATTTTAATAGCATTAAAATTCAGATAAAAAGGAATAATGATATAATATGTTATAATCTGACTCTATTAATATGAAAATATGTTAAAACTTTTTCACAAACTAGATTATCGTCGTAAAACCTATAGAGCTAGAAAGGATTCAAGACCGCGATTAGTGTTTTACATCGGAAGGGAAAGAGAGAGAGGGAAACTAACATCAAATTCTAATTTCTCTCATGAAAATACATGTCGGTTTCGCTTGATTCGAAACATCAATTTAGATTCATGCTCGAAAAGGGATTCGAGAGGCGCGATCGGAGTTGGAACGACCATCAAGTACATAAACGAGCTTTGATTGGTCAATACGCAATGTCCGGTATAACTACGATTTATCCAGCGAACCAAAAGTTGCGTCCGTTTCTCTTCGATAATTCTCACTCGCTTATCGATCCCGCCGATCGTCCGCGAAATGACTGAATTGCATCTGTCGTCGGATTTGATACATCTTGATATTTATAAAATGAGTATTCTTTCAAACTCGCGTACATATTTTAAGATTTTATTTTTTACTAACTAAAATCAGAATCAATGTACAGATTCTGTTATAGATATTATTTTAGATCCAATATTGATACTTTGAATGAAATTTACTATGATTTTATTCCTACAAGATAAAGAAATGGTCTCGTTTATAATTAAAAAAAAGAGTTCCGTAATCATACTTTACTTAAATTAAATTAATTAACTTTTATAGTTTTATAAAAAAATTTTATCTTAGAATGATGCGCAAATATAAGATAAAAATTCATAAAAACATCCGCGTGTCATATTTCGCATGTAACAGGATCTATAAATTTGAGCTATTGCTCCATATATAAAGTTGTTTACAAGACATAACATACGTACAATAACATAATGTACTTGTGCATTTAAAGTAATTCAATAATGGTAAGTAATTTTACAATACTTCTTCTCATAAGATTCGTAATCTATTTAAAAGTATATAAAAACAACAAACTGAGGAAATTTGAAAAAAAGATTTTTTTCATCTTATTGAACATTAAATATATGGAAGATCTATGGAAGATTAAAGAAGACACATTGTCACTATATTTTGTAAAATTTTAAATAGGTACTTTCCTGACGACTTTCTACGATGATAAAATATCATATTCCTCTTTTAATATTTAATTTCTTTTGTTTTCAATAATAATTATATACATACATACAGAAGCTCAGATAAATTAGAAATATATCAAGATTTTTCGGGATTAACCATTTGCCATTTTTTGCTTTATATCATCAAAAATATAAAAAAGAGATATGAATGGAATATATTTATTATTTTGTTAGACAGAAAAACACTATTTGCTCTAAGAAAAAATTTTATAGCGCATTTTTTGGCATGAGTTATATCTACAT
>VBVQ01004424.1:2415-14815 GCA_011636635.1 Tetramorium simillimum | reverse complement strand
CTCATCCACAATTTTATAATATTTTTAATGATAATTATGGTTAACATAATGATGCATATAATTAAGTTAATCATATTTCGTGTTAGAAATATTATAAAATTATGGATGAGTCCAAAAGTAACTACACTGATAGAAAAATATAATTGCAACAACCATAATATCACTATAATTTATAGTTATTTTTTTAATCCAACCATATTTTGCTTAGTTAGAATAACTATGAAAATATGGTTAGTTTAATATTATATTAAGTCCTTGTAATTATAATATTGGTCCATTCAACTTATAATATGGTTGTCATCAACTAAAATGAGATTTTAATTTAGTAAGTTGTACTATAAAATAATGTAATTACAACCACAAGTAAAAGTTAGAAGAGTTACATACAATAGTAGTAAGACATATTCATATTTAGAGTAATAGATATTTTTGCACATTTTATTCTCAAGTTTCAATTCTAATGTCTTTGGAACAGTTACACTTTCAAAAATTAATTTACTTCATCAAGAAGTACACTTTACTTATATATATTTGCAAGTAAATTTTACTTACGGGAAGCTTATGGTCTTATGCGGCGTCAGCGAAACGTACGCGAGTATTTGGTTTTGTTATTCTTACTAACTACATGGTAAATTTTCTGCTAGAAATGTGATCAAATGTACTATTAATATAGTTACGTTTGTTGTGTGGAAATGGAAACTTTTTAATTTTTTTAAATCAATATTACTATATAAATAATGAAGTGGATGAATATGAATGTCTTTAAATTTACTATTATTATGTTTGTATTAATCACAAAAAATATTTAATTTATCTAATATTTATTATTTCATATTTTACCATATTAATATTTAAAAACTGTATAATTTATAATAAAATTTTTTCATGGTTGGTATAACTATGAGCGCATAGTTATTATTACCAATATTATAATAATAACTACTATAAAAATGATATTCCTGACTATAATTTTTTCACTATGCAATTATAGTCGCAAATACCACATACTTTTCTCTCGATATATATTTTTCTCTCAGTGTAGCAAACGTCTTGATTTTGTATTTATTTCTTCTCGAAAAGCTACAGAATTTCCTCTTATTTCTTTCTATTATACGAATTCGCTATGGTCTGTGTCTCCATATTTTCAACTGATTACAGTTTTTTTATTATTCATTACCGTCATTCATTATTCTCTTCGAACGTAAAGAAATCAAACTGCGTTTTATGAAAGGGAACACTGTTCTACTTTATTCTACTATTCTTTTTAACTGCCTTTTCTACCATTCCTGCGATTTTCTCTTCCATTTTCTTACCCTCCTTTTCTCGGAAACTCACTTTACTAACGCCGAAACTTGCAACTTTTTTATGACGCTCAAATCGCTCATTTACTTCGCGAGAAGTTTAATGAAACTTACAGGCCGAAATGGCACTTGAACGTTTTACGAGCCGCCGGAAGGACAGCTCCTCTTCAAAAAACGCATGGCTCGCACCGATCGTGTAACAGGCATATTTATGGCGTGCTTGCGCGGCGCAAAGTTGTCTTCACGAGTTGCATTCAAGCCGCGGCGAATGCGTTTATCGACAGGCTTTTCGAACTTTGCGTGCACGCAGCTAACTTTCGCATTAAAGGATAAGGGTTAAACTGCAAGTCATATGCGAGACATTCAAGTTATACGCGAATGTCAACTTGCTTTGGAAAAGTAATTTCCGCATCACTTTACATGATAGACGAGAAATTTGTCATATTCGAGAAATATTTCGATGATAACATGCAATTTGAGACACATTATATACTCTCTTCTGTATTTATACATATACATATATTATATATAATAAATGTTTAAATATTATAGCAAAATCTATAAAATCATTGATATGTGCTAATAAAATCATCAAAGCACTTTTGCGTAAGTTAAAGGGAACATTACAGCATGTTCTTTCTTTTACATTTTTTGAAATAAAATTATATTATGTCTAAATATTTCTGATAATAATGTAATTATGCATGATTAAAATATCATGTCTACTTATTAATTCAAGAATACTAAATTTATAAATAGAGAAAATTAATTTTGCCATTATTTGGATAATATTCTTAAACGGTCTTTCACAAAAGCCACGAAAGAGATTGTAAGATCCGAGCACTCGCTGAGATATTTCTTTAAAATTTACCCGTTACGTTAAGAAGCTTAAGACACGAACAAATCCAATTTTATCTTTTTTGAGAGATCTGCCGGTTGCGCGAAACGAGTCAATAACTTCTCTACGTAAGCTTCAACGTGGAGATCTCGCGTCTTTGTTCTCGGACAAACTCTTTACTTTCGTGAAATAAAAGGAGGAAACTATAACGTGAGATGTATCTATCTGATTGCGAAGTTTTTGAAGCATTCATCCCGAAAAACGAAAATTGTGATGATTTATAGCGTACAGATCAAAAAGTTGTAGTTTATTCTTTAAATTTGTTACGCGATATGTTTCGCGGAAGGTAAATAAAAGCAGGTTTTTCATAAAACGAAAAACGTTACAAACGAACACGTGACGTGCGATAAAAATAAAAAACATCAAAAAATAGTGATCAAAAGGAAAGTGTATTAAATGTAATTAATTTGTTTTTCATGCACAAGAAATAAATTACATAAATAAAACAGTATACTAAACAGTATAATAAAACTGTTATGCATACATTACTATCAGCAATAAATAAAAAAATAAATAGTTATATATATATTAATAGTTATAATAATAATTATAATAATAGTTATAATAATATTAAAATTAATGAGTAACAGTGAAAGTGAGCTTTAAGAGACAAACATGGTTAGTTGTGCGTGAGTTATGTAACATTTAATTAATAATTTAATCAAATTAAATTATAGATGGTATGTTTGTACTTTACTTTGAGCCACCTTCAGCGATGCGGTAATGGATAATTTAAATAATCTCAAGCCCTCCGGCGAACATAAAATGAATATTTAAAATTTGAATATACCTAAAGTTTAGCCTAACCAACATAAGATTTTTCACAAAGAATAATATTTAAAAACTTTTAGAAAATTATTCCTACTGTGTACATTAAAAAGAAAAACGATTATATCCTAGAACAAAAATATTTTTATATAAGTATTAAATAAACTTCACAACGGATTTAAAATCATTAAAAATAATTATTGATAACATTATCACAGTTGTAACAGTGATGCATTTGAAAAAAAAATAGCAAAAATCTTTGTATACCTTTATTAGATCAATGTTTGTGCATAAAAAATGATAATGTAAGCATTATTATATAATTCTATAAAGAAGTGGATTTGTCTTCCTTATCCTTCATCCTTCCTACTTTATGCCGCCTAGCTTCTACAAAATTAAGACAGCCCTTCTAAACAGAGACGTATGGTACTTATAATGCGACTTACAAGTTTCGCAACGCAATTAATAGTAAATCGAAGCTTTACGGTGAGACTACTAGCTTGAGCAAGAGAAGTTCACGATCACAGGGAAGATTGAAGCTCCTGTCTTTGACAGTCATTGCTATTTCCGTCGGTCTCGCGACGGTGCATTAAGAACCAGACGAGGATTTCCAGGCGGAAGTGCCATCGTGGAGCGACAGGATAATTTGTCGTTGCATCTCGGCGCGAATGACGCTTGCGCGAATAAAACTCCTGTGAGATAGGCGGGCGAAGAGGGAGTTACAAATGGGATTCCGTGGGCTAAGACATAGTGGAATTCGTCGACGTTACTGCCGCCTTATTTTGATAAACGATGAGACACGTTGGGAAAGAAGAGGGGCATAATCTCGGTTAATTAGACCGCCATTACTGTAAATAAGCGAGCGTTAAATCTCGCGCGCCGCTCCGTCTTTCCCCGCAATAAGTCGATCGGATCGGAGATATTCCTCCATGGACACTATAGTCCCGCGCTAAATCCCGATAAATCCGACCGTTCTCTATCGGTACGGCCCTCCCGGAAATCGATGAGAGCGACGAGATATACGAGCTAATTTACATAGCCGTCCGATGTAACTCGCTTTTTTACCGAGGTGGATTACGCGCTCAATTAATGTTTAATGGGGTCTGAGCTTATGGCGAGAAAAGCACGTTTCTAGCAATGCTGATTTATTTTTCCACGTTTGTATAAACCTGCTTATTATTAAATTATTAAATTTTCATCTTGCATTATGCAGGCATATTGCAACATTACTCATGTAATATTGCAATTATTGTAATTGCATTTTATTGTCTTTCAATTAGCAATAAACAAAGATAAAATCATAAATAATAACTTTGATAATAAGAAATCAATACATTTCGAATTACAAGTAATAAAAATTACGCAGTAATTGTATCCAATAGAAATTTAAAAGTAATTGTACTATAAATGATATTTTTCAATTAATAAATAACTCAATATCATTAAGGATATTTTCAAAGTATTAATTTATTATATACAGAAAATAAATTCAAATTTTATTATTTTCGTAGATGCCTTTTTCGAAATATCTTTATATTTATAACCATATATGTTAACCCAGGTACCGTTCTTGAGCCAAAATGGTATTTTATTTCTGCTTCGAGATAAAACGTACAGAACTGGAAGCAGGCCAGAGCAAACCACGCAGATTTTCTGTCGCCTTAGGCTAAAGAAAAACTAAATACAGTAGCGTGCACATACACGGTTCTTTCCTCAAGATAATAAAAATTTTACGCCACAGAGCGTTCAATATTTTCTAAAATACCGAAATAATAAGATTTCCAATGAAATCTTATTGTGGAATTTTATCACATACAATTGACGATTATAAATCACAAAATTTTCACATATTATTATATTCATATCCTTCAATTCATTAATGAAATCAATAAAAAAAATTTCGTGTAACTTTACGTAATTCTAGAAATATTGTATTGTACTAAAGTTCTCTCAATATTTTGTAGAATCATTATATATCGATATATAATCGATAAGATATAAAGTTAATTATTATGCCATAAATGTGACTACAAAATCACGCTGAGAAAAAAAATTTATTGAAAAACGCAGAATATATTTTATCTAACTAAAATATTTAGTCCAATACGTTCAACTAAACATTATTACAATGATGTGGAATATTATATGAATGAACTATACTTTTTTTTAGTGCAACTAAAAAATTGTTGAATCAACCGTTGGGAAACAACTATACAAATTTAATTCGTACAAATGATTTTTTTTCTCATTGCATTAATGCGCTTTCATTAATCTCTGTGCTTTATTTTAATCCAATTTTGATTTCATCCAATATCTGCTTTATTAATAAAAGCAATAAAGAGTGACAAAGGTGTTAATAAACAATGAAAAATATAATAAAATAACGATATGAAAGTCGACGTGAGTGATTTATGAACAGATGTTCGCGACACCCGGCGTCGTATTTCCAGTGACCCTCGACGACATTCAATTACTGATCGAACTACTTAGATCGTGTCGGGGAGCCACGAGGCGAAATAAGGCTTATATACTTTAGGGCTGAGTCGCGGAGAAGTAATTTAGTGTACCTGACAGACGCTATAATCCCGTAACGAAATACACGAGAAAACGGGAGAATCCCCGAAGCGGGTCGCCGAAACAACACGATCGACATGCGCTACGTATGCCGGGTCACATACACACGTACGTACGAATACGTACGTGATGCTGCGTACTGACAGGAAACTGATTGTGGCCCAGAAAGCACCGAATCGGACGAGTCACCAAACGACGTCGGCGACGGGAGTAATTTTCTGCATATGCAGCACGCTGTTCCGCGCGAATAAAAACGGGACGAAATGCAAAGTAAAATTTCGGTTGAAGTGGCGAAACTTGGCCTTTTGTGTTGTATACGCTAAACAAAACTGACTTCCGGATTTTACTGAAAATATAACTTGCACGTTCGAGATTTTCATCATAAGTCTCGAATATACTTCGTATAAAAAAGATGTCAAGGAAATAATAATAATAATAATATAAATATCAATATGCACGAACTAGATATAAAATTATCGACACCAAATGAAAAAAATGAATGTGAAAAGTGACTGATTTCAAAATAAACGCAGAGTTGGCGCAGTTAACGCGTCTGCAAACTCCGCCTGAGATAATCTCCGATTGAACGTGCGTTAAGCAAACTTTGTCCACCATCCGTGCTATCATCACCTAATGGCCTATTAATCAACGAGGGTCGTTCCGCGATTGTGTGTATGCTATGGGAATTTACCATGATTGAATACTGACGTACTCTTAAAAGCATATATAGTATAGAGAGAAAAACAAAGAGCTTTGTCCACATTCAAAACTTATCCGAACAAATCGCGGATAAATGAATGCAGTAGTGGCGTTTTGTATACAACTCCGTTTTCTGCGCGTTATGAATCGCAAATGGCAGAACTGAGTTAACCGTATAGAAGATTGAAGAGGTATTTTTTTCTCTCGTTCCAATGTACCTCTGAGATATTGTATTCGTTCGGAAATCTTTATGTATTCAAATCCGAAACTCTTCCAATTATGTTATTATAATTCTTTTCGTCTCAAAGTAAATTTTAATTATCATCTTTATCTCGGAAAATGAATTAGGAGTATTGAATGTGATTAAATGCATGCATACGACAGAAAAAATTAATCTAAATAATATATATAATTAATAATATATCATCAAATATCGCATCAATATTCGATATTGACATTTCAATTAAATGTAAATACAACAACACAATACGACACGGTATCATCAGTGCACTGTGAAAATATGTAACACAAATTTAATTAATGATTTTTATATTAATATGTAAAATGAGTAGTTTAAATTTCCCGTTAATAAAGCTGATATATTTTCGCGAACGAACGGAATATTATAGCCGAATAACTAGTCGAATTATTTGTCGGAGCGTTTCCACTAGAAGTCGCCAAGCGAAAAGACCGTCGCGCGTTGTGGAGAGGAAGGTGGCCGAGGGAATGAGGTTGCACTGGAGGAAAACAACCAGGTCGTCATTTGTATCCGCCATTATCGTAGCTGCAGCTACTTCCGGCGAATGCACCGTCATTAAACGAGTACAGGTGCATGCCAGCAAGTCCATCAGTGTCGGATAATGGATTTTTGGAGCCCGAAGTTCATTCTATTTTTTGACGCCCAGGGTATTTTTCGAAATAAAGGGGAAACATAATGAATATATAACGTCTTACGATATCGTTATGAATGGGCATCCTCTTCGATATTGATTAAATTTGGTGTATATAAAACTCTTCTTCGATAAAACGGAAGCCTCTCGGGATATCGGATATTTCATTTTTTATGATAAACATAAAAAGTAACTGTTAATATTCTGATTAATAAGAAACAAGATTCTAAATTTTAAATTAAAATATAAGAGAAATCGTCGCAAAAGTAAAATAAAGAGCAAACGCCAAAGGAAGAGTAATTAACAAATAATGATGCTCCAAAGCAAAAATCTATCGAGTTCAGTTTTTCTTCTCAGATTAATTCTAAGATTTCAGAGATTGTTTCCGAATCTTAAGCACGTGAAAAAGGAATCCGCCCTACAACCGCTTCGTCCGTTCCTGAAATGCTTGTAACCCAGTTGGTGTCGGTCGACGATGCTAAATACGTGAGATCCAATTTGGATCTATCCCAAAATTCAATGGAGTCGCGGCGTACATGCGCTCATTGTTATACGAAACCGGCGTGCTGATATCCAATTTCTGAGCTGCCATGAAAGAGTATCGTGCACTTTCGCGATATTATCCGCGGTGGGTGCCCTATTCCTTCTTACAGGATGGGTCATGAGCGATCCGATAAATCTACTATCGTATTCTCGAGCTGCTCGAATTAAAAGCCATTGCATGGAGAACACGATAGCGGGATAACGTATTATCTAATTGCACCGCTCCTTAGCTCGCTAAAGACGCTGCCGCGACGTAATTGATGATCAATAAAGATAACGTATCTACCGTGATATTAACCCGTTGCAGTAGCGTGCCGTTGCTGTGTAAGGGTTATCGCTACGGAATAACGCTCCATTCCGGCGGGGCAATATGCGAGATAAATGAATTGAAATACCGGGAGAATGATATAGACTTAAGTTCGAAGGGTACTTTACAGAAGAATCGAGAAGAAAAATTTTAAAGAGAAAATTCGAATGAAGCGAACCAGCTGTTAAAAAAATTAGGCTAATCAAAATACGTGGAAAGACCGAGAATGATGTAGACTTAACTTTGAAAAGTACTTCGCAGAAGGCCAAGAAGAAAAATTTAAGCGAGAGAAGAGAGAGAATTCGATAATTTGAATAAAATGAGCCAGCTATTGGAAAAAAATTAGATTAATCAAAATATAAAAAAAGTAGAAAAGTTTTATCATCAATAATTATTTTAGCTCGATAATTTCTAATAATCGGAAAAAAATCGAAATATAAAAGAAATACCGTATGTATTTTGTTCTCATCAATGTTTCATAAACGTATAAACTTTCGTATGCTTTCATACTTGTAAAGTTTTAATTTTTGCATGTTAAATATTTAAAAATGTTTTTTCGAACTATCATTAAAATCTTTTATGATTCTCACGAAGCTTAAAGAAGCATGTACTTGCAATTTAGCGTCAAATTATCCAAGATTATTAGACTTATATCGGATTCAACTCTCAATCTGGATTTGAAATGGATCCGGCTTACTAAAGGAGATCCGAATGCAATTTTCTCTTTCGCGATATTATCCGAGACGAAAGTAGCAGACTCCAAAAGTCAATCGATAAAAATAAATCACCCGCTTTATTTTTACGGTAATAAAATTAAGAAATATTCGTACCCCTGAGAAAATTATCTTCTCTCAGATTTATTAATTCTTTTGGCATAAAATAAATTTCGTGTTATATTTGAAACTTTTAAAAATTCTTGTTACTCTTGTTACTTACATATCCCGAATTTTAGTTTTATTCATTTTCTCTTTTCTTTTCAATCCCTCTTTTCCCCTTCCATCCTTCTGCTGAAACGCTTTTCTCCTATCAATGACGTACATTCATTTACTTTTTTCCGATCAAATTTTATCGGAAGCGAGCTTTGCACCTGAAGGTTCTCCTTACAGAGCTAGGAAATGTCGATATACGCGATTTTCGTTTATCAGAGAAAACACAATTTCCAAATACTTACGTTTTTCTTATCGAACTTTCTTACTCGACAAAATAACAAACAATAATTCGCGCAATCTTATTTTACAATCGCCGAATTAACTAACTATATTAAATATATGAGTTAGTCTGAGCAGATTCTTTTAAAATCAGTAATTTAGATTATTTAGAAAAAACGGTAAAGAAAAACTGTGAAAATATGAAGAGTCTTACATACTTTATCTTATTATTATTCTTTTTTCATTTTTACCCATTCTACCATACGAGATCTTATTACTTACAAGAATGTAATTTCCAAATAAAATTTATTTTAATATAGTTTGGTCCGTTAGTCGCGCAAAGTTATCTTCACGCGGCAAACATTCTCCTCATTAGTCTTTGACTGAATATCTCACGTATTCCTAGAGGCGCGCAGGTACATAACGAACTTCTAATCTCTTTGGTAGTTTGTTCGTGCTGCTGTGACAGAATGAAAGTTTACAGGCTGCGTGTGACATGATGCAACGTCAAATGTTATAAGTTTGTTTTACACTGCGTGTAATGCTTGCTTGTCATTGACTCTTAAAAAGTATAATCTCGCCAACTATATTTGCAAACTTGTATACCATATTTAAGAAAATGTTTCGAATGGAAATTGTTCGTCCTGTAAAATAATTCATACGTTTGCGTATACTCAAAATTTTGATTGCACTTGAAAGGAAATTAAGATTAATTCAAAAAGTAAATTGAAATAAATTTGAATAATGTATAGATTGTTATCTTGGGCGCACAAAGAATTGTCCTGATATAAGAATTAAACACCTCTAAAAACAACTTTTGGCAGACAAAATATTTATTAATGTATATTTTTTCTCCGTAATATAATGTATTTTTTTTATTTAATGACATCTAGCGGTATACGTTGAGCTTTTCTCGTGCTAATTTCTCGCGCAAATAAGTGTAGTCAAACTGTCAGAGGCGCACACAGCCGCCACAATGTACATACTTTTTTTTCTACAAATAATTCATAAATCCATTACGTGGAAAAATACTCTTGCCAATCTCTTGTACTAAACAATTACTTTTAGAATTGTTCAACTCATATTCGTATGACTTGTTTTCTTATAATAATAATAAAATCTATAATATTATCTTAATAAAAAAATTTCCTATTGCATAAAAATGTTATACATATATGAATAAATGTTACATAATTAATCATTGTTAAAATACGCATCGCATTTAGTATAAGTTAAATCTTAATTTAAAAAAGAGAAAAAAGAGATTTAAATTTCGGAAAGATTTTAGCGATTTTTTCAGATTGAATTACCATCAATTCGCTATTAACTCATCTCGATTTATCATTTTTACATTTTTACAACTTTGCATCTGTTGCGTGCATTTATCATCATATTTCTAATTCTATGTTTATTAACGATTCTATGTCAGTCCCTACAAATACCATATAATCTACGATCAAGAGTTATATATAGCAAGCTGCATACAAATGTAGACCGGCGTGACAATCTGCTTTCCGAGATCTCGTAATCCTACTTGCAATTGTCAGGGCACTATATATTGCGTGTCCACTTATTCGTCGATAAATAGTGCTTCGGTTTGCCGGCGCACACAATACAAATCCTTATTAGAGTGGCACTCGGCTAATTGTGTACCCAGTCTCTACAATGTAGGAGGGTGTGTGGTGTGAATTAGACACAGGAAGCGGTATCGAGATTTCGTTACGAGCCAATGAATGGTCCTAATCTATTCGCAATGAGAATTCATAGCAATAGGATCACGTGAAATCTCATTTCGCTCGTCTTTCTTTCGCCAAAAGAAAATGCATTTTCAATTTCTCGTCAATTATCTATCTTCATTTGTTTCGTCGCAAATGTATATCAAATGTAACCGAGAAGCATTAAAAATTAATAGAATAATAAATGAACAAATTTAAAATTATTTTCCAACTAAAATTAATAAGCATTAGAAGAGAAAAGTTAAATTATACTAAAAACTAAACATATCTGTATAAATAAATCTCTGATTACTGTTTTTATAAAAGAAATAAAATGCAATTTAAAATGACTATATTTTTACAAATTTATATTTGTTGCAATATCTTTTCTTATTGATTTTCAATTATTAGATAATTACTATTTGTGCCAATTTTTCATTTTTGCAATAAAATCAAAACAATCGAATCGTCGATTCAATATAAAATTTTTTTTATTTTTCAGTATCAAAACATTTATATTAAAAAGTTCGCTTTAATTTTCAACTATTATATATTGCACAATATGGAGCGGAAGTGCAAGCTGATTATATTGAAAATATAAAATGGCTGGATATGAACGATTTTACCACCGTCATATTAAATATGATTTGCGGCCAGAAGGTACAACCTTCCGACCCGCCCTGTAATAAGCGACAGGATGAAAGTATGAGGACAATTTTCCTCTGGGAAGATATACGCAACCTGGCATTAAACCTCTTCTTTTCGCTTTAACGTGAACCATATGAACGTATGGAGAGATATAGCAGATTAAAAGAACGTCTCGTCGAATACACTGTAACGCGTCGGGGAAACTTCGGGACAGGAAAATGTGAAGAGACGAACGAGCACGATATGACGATGTAGAGCTTTGCACAATTAAACACGCGATGCGCTGTAAAGTTTATACAGCCACTAATACTACTAAAAGCATGGAACAAAGAATCTGATGCAAGAACCATGTAAGCCAAAATTTTAGTTGACTAACTTTAATAAATCTGAGAAGACAAAGTCTGACAAACTCCCCTAAGCCTTTTCCGCAGATTAATGCACTGAAAAAAAATTCTGGTTAAAAACGGACGAATCAGAAAAATCTTGTAGGATTGATCAAATATTCTGGTTATTACAATAGGAATTCTGGTTATTATAAATTATAAAGTATTGAGTTCTATTATAGTAACGTTTTTAATCAGAATCTTTTTTCAGTGTGCGCATTTGAAGCTTGCAATTTTATAATTTACACTTCGGCAAAAGCGCATTGAATTCCAGCGAATTGAAAGATCGACCGCGTTTAATCTACGATGAAGAAGTCCAATTTTTTGTTTCCTCCTCCTCCTATCCTCTCTAAAAAAAGGCGTGTTAAGTCGATACTCGAAAGTATTGTTGCCTCTTTTTCGCGATGCTGATTGGCTCTCTTGCTTGACTTACTTTGGATTTTGAGAGTAGCTGTCTTTGATTAAATTTTGACAGCTGTTAAATAAATTGGTTATCAAAAATAAAATATAAAACTAAATAAACGAC
>VBVQ01004423.1:0-14811 GCA_011636635.1 Tetramorium simillimum | reverse complement strand
ACTACTTTTCACAATATTAAAATTGTATTCCAAATAAATATATTCTTACTTTAAAAAAGAAATATTTAAATTAAAATAAATAATAAATGTAATTAAATATTTCTTTAATATTAATATTTTAAAACGTAATATTTTAAAATAAAGACGTAATATTTTAAGACGTAATATTTTAAGGCGTAATATTTTAAAATAAAGAAATAATTTTTTGTAAGTATTGAATAATAACCATTTATTAGGATTAAATAAAAATTTCTTGGATATAGCAAATTTTTTTGGCGTGCATAATTAAGATTACCGGGATACATACTCGACTGGCCGGTCTTTTCGCTAAACGTCGTCCCCGATCGCGCGCGCGATATCGATCGACGGTTTCTAGTATCCGGGGGAAAAAAACCGCGAACCCCGGGGTCGCGAGAGACCTCTCCGAAGAATACGCGCTGTATGTATAATATGACCAGTCGCCGAGAGGTCCATTTACCAAACCGTTACCGAGATAGGCGCGGCGGCGGCGGAGGCTCTATAATCGCGTTTCACCTTTCTCTCCGCGCGCGCGAAATGGCGTTTTAATTATTGCTCGACGCATTAACCCCCACGAACCCGCGGGGCCACGCACCTGCATGGAAGCGCGTGTCCTTTCGCGTGGGTGTGCGCGAGATCTCCGCGGAGGATCTCCGCGAGAGCGCTGAGATGATTTTTATCCGCGGATCCTTATCCATCGGCGGCCGCTTATCGGCGGAAAGTCCGTAGGAAAGTGTGAGAAACGGTTTCCAGCTGAGCGAGAAGCCAGCATCTTTACGATGGCTCGGCGAGATTACCGAGTGACGCGAAAATCGTCAATGCATCGCGGGGAAGCAGTCGAGGTAATCTAGTCGGAGGATCTCGCGGAGGATATAAAATCCTTTTATTGCCGTTCGTTACGCGACCGCCGATTCGTATGTATTTTTCGCAGTTTTATTACTCGCGGATTATTTGAGGAAACACATTAAGCGTACGGTCCTCTTTGTAACTTATGAAAAATCGTAGAAAAATGCGGGCCCCCGAGTGAAATATTGCGACATGCCTCCGACTTTTTGCGCTCGCTCGCGCGCTAAGCCGCGCTTATGAAACAGTTTTGCATAAATTTGAATCGGCAATAAACGATATTGCCGGTACGAGACAACTCCGGCGGTGCTCTCCGTCTCAATTCTCATACTTCATCTCGCAGTCTCTCGAAGTAATCGTTAAAGATTTGCAAAATAGCTTGCGGCCAGAGCGAAGGAGAGGTAGTCCGGTTTCCCGCTGACAATTACACGATCATTGAATCCACTAACTGTCGCCTGTGTTAAACAGGTCGCCAATAAACGCCCACGCGGTTGCGAATACGTGTTGCCGCTTGCGCGTCAGTAGTTTCCTCCGAGACCTCTTATTCTTATAAAGTAATAATTTGGGAACGCTCTTGCGACGTTCTTGCAAGGCTCGTATCGGCACTAGCAATTTTAATAATTTCGAAGAGCTCTTCATAAGAGACAATCAATTCATTTCTTCTTTTTATTAATTCTTCAAACAGAAGAGTATCTACGAAATATACGTATTATTATTAGTATAAAGATGATTAAAAGAATCACTAGCTGGATAATGTAGAATGACGTGCAAAATTATTTTAAATAAAATATTTTTGATAAAGATTATACAGTGTATTTTGTCACGCAGGAAATACTTGGATTGATTTACAAAATTTGATAAATCAGAGATGGATATATATGTTATTCGATTGTCAAACTGTCATAAGAAAAATAAACACATTTCAATAAGAAGCATCAGATAAAACATAAGACTGATTAAGAACGACACTTGAATATTTCTTCTTTAGATGTTTTTTGTCTTGGTAATAACAATTTTAATAATTACGAAGACTTCTTTATAAGAAGCAATTTATTTCTTCTTTTTATTAATTCTTAAACAAAAGAGTATCTATGAAATATACTTATTAGTATAAAGATGATTTAAAAGAACCACTAGCTGGATAATATAGAATAACGTAGAAAATTATTTTAAATAAACTATTTATGATAAAGATTATACAATACATTTCATTACGTAGGAAATATACTTGGATCGATTTACAAAATTAAATAAATCGGATATGGATATACACGTTGTCCGATTGTTAAACAGTCATAAGAAAAATAAACACACTTCATTACGAAGCATCAGATAAAACACAAGACTGATCAAGAACGACACTTGAATATTTCTTCTTTAGATGTTTTTTGTTTGGACAGAAGCAATTTTAATAATTATGATGAATTCGTCACAAGAGACAATTTATTTCTTCTTTTTATTAATTTTTAGACAGATATTTGAAGAAGACTATTTATGAAATATCTTTATTATTATTATATTATTAGTATAAAGAGATGATTAAAAAATTTACTAACCAGATTATTATCTATATAAATATAGAACAACGTACAAAATTATTAAATAAAATATGAAATAAGTAAAATAAAATATTTTTCATAAAGATTACACAATACATTTCGTTACGCAGGAAATAATTGGATCGACTTACAAAATTAGATAAATCGGACATGGATATACACGTTGTCCGATTGTCAAACTGTCATAAGAAAAATAAGCACACCTCATTAGGAGGCATCAGATAAAACACGAGACCGATTAAGAACGACGCTCGAATCCTTTCCTCTTTAGACGTTTTTCGTTTTGCGAGATGTTGGCAGTGTACACCGCGAGTTTCGTCGAGAGTTTAATTGTTCCTTAATAATTCCTCGTTAAGAGGTTTCCGACGTCAAACACGGTGGTCCTCGAAACGCAAATGCAAATGAGGCACGTCGTTCTATATTGCGTTCGCCACAGTGGGTCGCATTAATCATATACAGCTGAGACTCACGAGCTGACTCCGACTTTGTTGGTCCGTACCAACTCGCCCGGCCTGTCTTCCCTTCGCGAGCGATCAACAAAAGCGGGTGACATGATATGATCGCTCTTATCGAGATTGCATGCAAGACTGATATCTTCTTGGCGAAATATATATTTGCATTACCCTGATATCACTGTAAATGTAAGCGTTGTAAAAAAAGATTAAATAATTTATTGAAATAATTATTAAAAGCATTTTTGAATGAATACATTTATTCACTTCAACTTTTGTAGCCAAGAAGTGAGACTTATTGTTAGTTTACAATAAAATCTCAAGTCGCACGTTCATACCTTAAGTTAACTATTATTCTTTACATCTTTCTTTGGTTTTATTTGCTTCCATCATGGTTTGTAATCTATCATTTATTTTATATCTTTACTTACTTTTATACTTCTTTACTTACTTCTTATTTACTTACTTCTATCATTTATTTTATTTAACTTCTGTTCCCTTGACTTTTCCTTTTTCCCTGAGATCTTTTCATTTTCTATTCAGAAACTTCTTAATACTTTTTCTCCTTCCCTGTCAAACTCATCGTTCCATATTTCCTCCTATTTATTCTGTTCTACATTTTTTTTTAAACTGTCAAACCTTGTCATTTTACAAATACTTATAAAATGTCTTGAATTCCTTTCTTTCTTCGCAAAAGACATACCTTTTTTTCAACTAACATTTATTCCTCCATCCCAGTGAAAAATGATGATCGAAAAGATATCGAATCGACATCGAATTGATGCCTTTTCGACGCAAAAAAACATCGAATCGATATCGATTCGATATATTGATTGGCCAGATGTCCATGAGGATTTCATCTTAGTCCATACGTTTTAATAATAATTTTCCAATTTCTGAAAGCACAGTGAGAGTGATGATCTACATCTAAATCCGAAATATACAATACCTCATGAACACAGAGGAAGAATAACTTTAGGATTTTGAAACAGCATGACATTCTTAAGATTGATAGATATTATAGAAATATCACCACATCATTTCTCACTGGGATAGAGGAATAAATGTTAGTTGAAAAAAGGGTATATCTTTTGCGAAGAAAGAAAGGAATTTAAGATATTTTATAAGTATTTGTAAAATGACAAGGTTTGACAGTTTAGAAAAAAAATCTAAAACAAAACAAATAGGACAAAATATGGAACGATGAGTCGACTAAATTCGTTCGTTTGCATATACCAGCAAAAAATTGCACTTACAGAAAATCATCGAAATCGAAGAATGCAGTTCGCACGAAAACATTTAAATACACTGCAGGTGTCCTAGGATGAATGGAATGCAATAGTATGTTTAGACGAGAAAGTACTTTCTTCGGCCGAAGGCGGAAGATATAGAAGTGTGGCGACTGGATGGAGAATGTCTAAATCCGAAATATACAATACCTCATGAACACAGAGGGAGAATAACTTTAGGACTTTGGGGCAGCATGACATTCTCAAGATTGATAGA
This sequence comes from Tetramorium simillimum, assembly GCA_011636635.1. Taxonomy (NCBI): domain Eukaryota; kingdom Metazoa; phylum Arthropoda; class Insecta; order Hymenoptera; family Formicidae; genus Tetramorium; species Tetramorium simillimum. The sequence continues at coordinate 10,433 of VBVQ01004423.1, read as the reverse complement.
TATTGTAGAAATATCGCCAGACGCCACATACGGATGCTGAAGAATATGTGGAGATTTTAGAAGAAATCTTAAAACCTGGTGCTAGGCAAATATATCCCGAAGAGCAATATCCAATTATCAAAATCGCACAAGACAACAGTGCTGTACACACTTCAAGAATGGTTCGGATATGGTTTGAAGCAAATCCTGATTTTAAATTAATACCTTGGCCAGCAAAGTCACCTGACCTATAAATCCCATAGAAAACGTACAGGGCAAGATGAAATCCTCATGGATATCTGGCCAATTAAGAACAAAAGAGGCGTTGAGAAAACATGTTCATCAAGTACAACAAATAATATTGCATAGGTAAGTATATTTCTACGGTTTTGCTGCAGATTTGTTCATCCGGTTCAACATTTAAAACGGTTGAAACGAGCTGCGGTAAGATGTATTTTGCGCCGGAAATACGTCATTTTATGAAAAATCTTTAACCATTAGCAGTGAACTGCTGTGGCTATACACTGCGCATGAAATGGCACCTTTATTCTTGTTAAAAGTATTTTTAATAAATACATGTTTGCACAGTCAGTTAAAAAAAAATGATCGATATAATATCTCAATCATATGATACAGTATTGCAAAATTATATTAAATAACACTATAATTTTTATAATTGATTCTAGCTCGCTAGAATCTTGTCTTTTCATGAAAACATGTTTTTTAAATTAATAATCGCGCATAAGTGCGATATGTATCTAACGCTCAAGACTTAATACGTTATGATTAATGTTTCAGGCTCGCTATCGAGATGACTGCTGGGTCAGTGGATCGATTAAGGTGTCGGATTCTTCACTCCAATCGGAGCTACGGGTGAGTAGAGACTTTAAACGCATCTTTTCGTACCTTGAAATTGCTGGCACGGTCGGTTCTCACATGCACGTATATATGTATATACATATATGTATATACATATATACACACATACACACACACACACACACACACACACACACACACACACACACACACACACACACACACACACACACATATATATATATATATATATATATATATATATATACACACACACACACACACACACACACACACACACACACACACACACACACACACACACACACACACACGGAGATGTGTATAAGAGACAGCACACATATATATACATATATACACCGTCAATACCGAAGCAGGGTTGTATTTACGCGGCCCTATTCGGCGCCACTTAAGTGCCGACAAGCTCGTCTGTAACTCGTAACCACTCATCGCCGATCGCTCCGCCGTCGCTCTGTTTTCTGCCCCGTTCGACTTGTCGATCGTTGCGGCCCGAACGTATCGAGAGCAGGCGGCTCTCTTCCGGTAGTCTCTTATATGGCGCGGAGTTAAGTGCATGAGCGGCAACGGGGGTTGGGTATAACTCCGCCAAATAGCTTTTTGCCGAGCGTCTCGGTCGGTGGAAATCAGGAGAGGAGAAAATGACGCTTTAACGAAGCAATAACGTACGTAAAGAAAGGGTTATAGACTCGGTAAGTGACTACTTGGGCCGCTAAATGGAAGCTTCCTCGTTTAACGTTCCGCTCAAGCGTCCGACGCCGGATTGAAAAGTTAAAACGAAACGTCGTGATTTTAATCAATGGAAAAGAAAAGAAAATCGATTTAGATATTTTAATAATGATGCTGGGGAGGGGGAAGGCTCAGCGAGGTCCGCCCTCAGATTCAGATTAGGTCCATTGTTTCCCCTTCTTTAGCCTACCGATTATGGAAGCCTGATTCTCCTCCTGAAGAGGAGTCAGTCCTCGATCAGTAGGTACTCGAAATAAAATAGATATATACGGGATGTGGAGCCACTGGGATTTGAACCCACGACCCTTCCGTTACTAATCACTCGCGTTAGCACGGAGCCACGCATCATCCCATTTAGACATTTTAATAAAAGGAAACGTAAATACATCTTCTGCTGATTAGAAATTTTCTTGCGGATGCTGAAATTTCTGTCGTGATTCGCACGCAAAAAAATCATTTAACAAAAATGACGGAATTTATATGAGAAAAATACCTATTGCAGGTGAACGTTTAGATACTTTAGAAAAATTATGAGTTTATCAGGCATCGTTTGAGTATTTTGAAAATGTGCCGTTCGAAGCAGACTCGCCATTCGTCTCCGGCTATTACCTTCGTGCCTTCCCTGCGAAACAAAGCGCTTCCTTCCCGCCGTGCAGTCGCATAATCGGCGGGTGTCCGCGCGCGCGCGAGCTCGTTTCTCCATGCGCTTGCCGCGAACGATTATTCCAAAAAAGCCTCTTCCGATTACGCGCACTTAATAGGCTGAGACTCGCACGGTAATTGCGAGGTTAACTGATTTTTAATGATGGGTCCGTCGATTGCTACCGCGATCTCGCGCGCCTTTTCTTTATGCTCCACCTCGCTCCTCTTTTTCTTCTTTGTTCTTTCTTGGCCCGTCTCTTCTCTCCCGTGTTTCTTTATCTCTACACATTATTGTCATTTTATTTCATTTGCGTAAGCCCCCCTCTGTGTATCTTTTTGACAATAGTATATTTACAATACGCTATTTTCGATAAAATCAGACGAGCTCTATTAAGGATGTTATCGAAGATACAGGCTGCACTCGCTTTGGGCGCTCACGTGCTGAAAGCGTCATTCTAGCTCTGTTGCTCATTATATATCGAAGAAAGATAGAATGACGCTTTCAGCACGTGAGCGTCCAAAACGTACGCAGCCATAATCTTAGATAAAAATGCATAAAATTTGAAATATTTGTATATCTATGCCTTATACATAGTAAATCTTGATTTAAGAAACTCGAACAATAATTTGAGTTTTATCTTTACTTCAAGAAAGGTATTTTTCATATTGCAAATGTTTTTTCCAACATTATTTATGGTTTTTTAATACATATTGTGCCGATAACATAATATTGTCAGTTTGTAATTAATTTCTTTAAAATGATGTAGTGAAGACAATTGAAACTTGGCAGATATTTTCATCCATATACTAGATGTACAAAAAAATTTGAAACATTGGTACTATTTCTTCAACATTTTTTCAGTTCTTTTATTCGTCAAGATTGTCTCTTTTTATAAGAATACGTATAAAATCAAAAATTAAAATCGTTATAACTCAGCAAGTTTAGTGGATTTGTTAAAAAATTTTTTTGTAGCACATCAGGAAGGCTTAAAGAACAATCTCACAAATTTTTATCGACTTGGTTTTATTTCGAAGATAGCTCCGCTACATCCTTAAAAACTAGGATTTACCAAAATTAAAATTAATTTTTCAATTGACAATTTAACAAATGGTTCACATAACGTCAGAAAAACGCTTAACCATATGAAGTTGGCCACGTATCAAGGAATCTGTTGCGACAGTCAATCAAAAGCGTGATGTGATTTTTTAAATTGACTCTTCAGGTGGCCTAGCCACCTGAAATTGGGCGCGTTCAGAGTTTATTTTTTTCTTTTCAATATGAAAGACAGTAGAAGGAGAAAGATAAACTTTAAACGCTACCAACTTCATATAGCTAAGCATTAATGACACCGTGTGTATCGATGTCTTCTTTGATAGCTTTTGACTACGATATTTCCGTTTCTTCCAAGACGACTCGAGTATCGTTGCGTTTATCAATTTCTTTAGTTGGTTTTCATTATCATAAAATCATAAGAAAAAAAACGACAGAAAAAGTGAGACTATTCCGCTAAAGCGCTGGCAAAATACCGCTCCATATATTTGTAACGCCCGGCTGCACGTAATGATTCCTCGTTGCGGCCCCGACAATGAATGCCGCGTAGCACACTCGTACTACCTTGCGTAATCGTTTATCGCAATGCGAACGCTGCGCTCAAGACTAGCTCGTGAATTACCGAAACGAGCGCGGCTCACAGTTAACCGGAGAGACATAGCGTTTTATCGTGCGAGGCGACCGTGCGAACGGGTTTCCCCGAAAACGACGAGCGCACACGCATCGTCCTCGCGCGCGGCCGCAACCTTGAAAAAATTTCAGATGAACGGGACGCGCCTGCTCGGCGAAACTTGACCGCGGAAGTGGAATCGGGGCCTTGAATTTCAGCCGGCGGCCGTCGCGAGAACTGACTGCTCTGCGAAATCCGCGTGTACGCGGCGCTGAAGCTGACCCGCTTGCCCGACCGGCGGGGCCGATCGTCTCCGGACAATAGTTTTACGCACGAGCGAAATCAAGGTTGCGCAATGCGATCGCCATTACGTATAGCGTCTGCGTGCCAAGTATATGTATCGGCTCGTTTAATTGGCGTGGACGTTCCCGCGAGGAAGTCGGCCTCGTGACTTGCCCGTATTTTCGGCCGTGAGGCATGAATCGCATCAAAGATTGAAGAGAAGGTGGAATAATCGTCGTGGAGCGCTGCTTCACGTTCTCTACCAATATCGATTAACTTTAGTATAACAATAATATGCGCAAATTATATATACGATATTAAAACAAGATTAATATGTAGAACAAAAATAATGATGATAATAATAATAACAACAATAATAATAATATAATGATACACCGTAAATAGGGTTTTAAGGCGTGCAGCATTTATATATAAAGCAAGGATTATTTGTTTTATGCCACAGTTGAGAATCGAAAAAAGAAATTGACGACACTGTCATGGGTATTCCTACACTGAGAGAAAAAAATAGTTGCAGTAACTATAATATCACTATAACTATTTCATAGGTCGTCACTGCTCCTACTCAATATTTCATTAATTTTGATTAAAAGAAAGGTAAAATTTTGATTAACATGGAAGTTAAATTAGATAAATTAACAACATATTGAGTAAGGTTTGCTCAATATGTCGCTAATTTTATCTCATTGTTTTAGTCATGAACCGAATATTGAGTAGGAACAGTGGCACCCCATAAGAGTTTACAGTGTATAAAATAATGTAACAGTAACCACAATTGGCATCACTATAAGCATATGATTATTATTATCAATATTATAGTCACAACTACTATAAAAATGATATTCTTGACTATAATTATTTTATTGTGCAATTGTAGTCGCAAATACCACATACTCTTCTCTTAGTGTAAGAACCTACTTTTAAGAATCCCTCTATTTTTTTTTCCAAAATAAAGTACAAACATTGTTCTAGAAATTTGAAAGTATGTTTATGAATTTTTAGAGATTTTTTGAAGCACTATAAATAAATGAAAAAATATTTGGAAATGGAATCTCCATGCCGGTTTACGTAAGCTGTCATTTTTCATATGGTGCTCCAAGAGTTAACTCACTTTTCATCTTTTTCCAGTTCTAAGAGACTAAAGCGAATCTACATCGGTAGAAGTGGAGCACTGGCGAGAGTTTGGATCTAGACGCGCGATTAGCGATTTTTTTCAGCGGTGCTCAAGGGGCAATGACGCGCGCGGCTCGGCAGCACTTGGAAACAGTGACGTTCAAGAACGGTCAACAATGTAACGGAAATCGCTCCTAATACGTTAACGCCCATGCACGTTATTACCGTGATGTACCTCATTGGCTTCGGCAAACTGCGTCTGCCCTTCGGGTGCCCAATGGTCCCCATTCAGTGACTCCGGGACTCCGAAATCCGGTCGGCCGCTGAAACGAGCCATTGTGTCGCCGCGAGACATCCGCGCAGCATCCTCGCAACAAAAGAAAGTCGCCTGTTGCTACCGCTTGTCGCTACCGTGTGAAGGTAGCGCGAGGGCACAATAATCGCCGTTGCAATGTTGCAGCGGCGGCGACCGGCGGAGGACGATGGCCCCACCGGTAAACCGTACGTGGCGTATGTAAAGCAGAGAGAAAGGATGAAAAAATAAAGAGAGCAACGCCGCGGCCTCTCGTCTCGCCGCACGCCGGCGAGACGCCCTCGACGCCCTCGGCCCTCCGTTGCCTGCCCTCGCGACGACGCTTTGTCAATGTGTGACTAATAATAGTACGTCATTAACGCCTCCTTCGTTCAGCTCGTGCCTTTCAAGTGGATGGCTACTTACGCTCTCGAGCATTTTGGAGCAGTACTTCCTTTTATCTACCTTGTGCCCACTTTCTCGACTTTCTTGAATCGCGAGTAAAGTGCCTCGCACATTTAAAGGGTATTGAGGATATCGAGACGAAATTTCGTGAGAATTAAGAGCTAACGTCCTTCGTTAAGTGATCGGTAATTAAGAGAAAGTACGCGATTAAGTTCTACTCGTTGCTGCGAAACGATACTACATCATGCCTGGCAAAGTAACGATAATGAGCCGATTGAAATGTTACGAGTCTCATTACAGCGACTCGGAAAGCCGGGGAATAAAATACAACCCTGGAAAAACTGATTTATGCAAATTTTGCATAAACAGTTATGTTATTATCAATATTAATAACATCAGCTGAAATGTTTAAGGAGGCTTCTTCGCAAAATAATTGCAACGTACGACTACAAAGTGCCCGGAGTCGTTACCTCAACTCGTACGAGCGTGAGGCGAAACGAGGTGGACGCGAGACGATAAAGACGTCGTCCAGCGCATCCCGCGCCCTTCCCGCTGAAGGGATCTCCTGAAACAGGGTTGGAGCCCGAGATCCTGCGGATCGGTCTCTAAGACTTAAGCCTCTAGTCGCTCCGCGTCCTCGCGTGCCCGCGCCGGCTCTGTTCTCGACGTGGAACGTTAGTCACGGGATTAGAAGGGTGCCAAGGTTCGCGCGCCTCGAAATTCGTTAACTCGTAGACGTATTCACAAGTCGGGCAGCGAGGCGAGGGGGAAAGGCGGGGGGGAGGGACGAGGAGAGAAAAAAAAAGGCTAAGGGCAAGCAGGAAGAAAGAATGATCGCGCGAAGCGTGCACTGCCCTTCGGGGCTCTCGGGAGAGGAGGAAGAGGAGGCGCGACTCTCTCGCATGCCGCATTCCGACAGATCGAGAGGAAGGCGCGAGGAGCGAGAGAGAGAAAGAGAGAGGAAATATTTAGGGATCGCTGGTATAATTACGACGTAGCGAGATATATTTTATTGCCGAACTCGCGAGTTATTTGGGAGCCTGATCTTTTTTTGTAGACAGCGAGCGACTCCGAAATTACGCAGCCGGACCTAAAATCGTTCTTCTCTTCATCTCCTTTATACGTTAAATATAAAAAAGTATAATCAAATTAAATTAAACCATTGTATGAATACACAGCAACGCACAGTCCCTTTATAAGTTTTTAATGACACAAGTTAGTATCGTAATTATTAAAAATTAATTATCCATTTTAATTTGAATATACTATTCTAACTTTAGCTTGAAATTGCGTTTTAAAGTCCGGTAATAACAGTGCGTAGTTGGCTGAGCAAAAGAATGTATTTGAAGAAATTATTACGCAAAAGAAATCCAGCATCGACCGTATAGACAGGGCTTTCTATTATTAATAGAAAAGTATCCCGAAATTTGTTCATCATCCGTTCAGATGTAATGTAAAATTTTATAATGAAATTAATAACTGTAGTTGTAATAATAAAAAAAATTAATAAACAAGAAGAAATCTCTTCTCTTGGTCACCTATTGTAAAAAAATAACCGCGCGCGCGACCTTGGTTTAAATTTATTCGCTCACTTTCTTTTTCCATTAAACTTGATCCAGATGTAAACCGCACATAATATACATGAAGAATCTGATTCTCAGATTAATTCGCGATACGTATGCATACAAGTTGGAGATAGTATCAGAAATGGACACTTTTTCCACAGCGGATTAAAAGCTTAAACATCTAGATCTCGTGAAAGAGCTAGGAAAACTAGTTTCACCCGTTCTGTCCCTCACGTCTCATCGTCCGGCCAACCCTCTTTACGCCGGGAAAAGATACTCCTCTTCGGTCCACGGTGCTCGGTTTCGACCGCAAAACTCGTCTCCGGCTTTCCTGCGCTAATCGACTTACGTATACTAGGTAAGTATATCCCGTGAGTGATATCATCGTATTAACCCCGGGGTCCGAGTCGGTTGCGCGCATAAATAGAATCGTCTTTGCGCCGCAATGTGATCTCGTGGCCGAGGGGGTCAGCGTAAGAGATGTGTGCGCGCGCGCGCGCGCACAAGAAGAGGGTCAATTCTCCACTCCTCTCTCATGCGTTAACATTGATACTTTACGCGAATCCGATGCTCATTCAGCCGTACATGTGAATAAGGGTGACGGTGTCACAATGATCCGCTTACATATTAATACGAAACGGAATCCAACGCGTGAAACCGTCGAGGGAGGGGGGGGGAGAAGAGTCGAAGTTATTAAATGTATATATATATATTTTTGCAAATAGATATTTGCATCGCGCTTGTTCTTAGAGACTTCAATGTCAGCCGCTTGCATAAGATTTCCATCCCGAACGGGATTTGACATTCACTTTTAACACGATTTCACTCAGAAACGCGATGCAACGCCGTATACAAACGTATGTACGCGCGCACTTCTCTTCCTACGTCTTCGTCCCCGGAGATTAACAATCTCCTTATCGCATTCTAAATCTAGCACTCGCGTAATATTTTATCCTTGCGCATCTGCGGCAACCTGCGCTGCCGGATGAAGCTCGTCTCGATTATGATCGTGCCACCCGACTGCCTTGGAGCTCGGCTCTTAAAAAAAAAAAAATATCGCATGTCGGTTTAATCCGCCTTGCCATTTGTACCTCGGCGATAAGTGCCGCGCTCGTGCGACTCCGCTTCGCGTCTAATTAATCGCGACCGCCACGTTCCGAGAAGGACCGTAGAAAGTGTCGCAAAAAAAGAGAAAAAAATAGAATCAAAGCGCATCGTCGGGAAACGCAGGAGGCAACAATCGCGCGATAGAAACTATCATACACTGAAAAAAAAATCTTGTTAAAAACGGACGAATCAGAAAATCTTGGGGAATTGATCAAATATTCTGGTTACTATAATGGAAATTCTGATTATTATAATAGAACTCTATTTTATAAATTTTAAAGTATTAAGTATTAAGTCTCTATTTATAATAACCAGAATATTTGATCAAACCTACAAGATTTTCTGATTCGTCCGTAAATAGAATTTTTTTCAGTGTACAAAAGTATATTTTCTATTTCCAAAATATGCTTTAAATTTCTTCAATTCCATCAATGCTTTCTTTCAAGCTACCGAAACAAGGATTCATTTATTACAATCGAGAGAAAAACGGACGATTAGAAAGGCGATAGTCCGTGACGAAAATAGCGGCCCGGCTCATTAGGCGCTTTCGTTGATACTTCATTAAGAGCGTTTTGCCATTTTACACACGTACTCGCGCGCGCGCGCGCAACGTTTTCACCCATTTTACCTCAATCGCGTGCATTCCCGAGGCCGGCCGCTTTACATAATCCTCCTCCCACGCGCGACGGAGTAATTGGCGCGGCGCGATAAACGCGTTCCGGTTCGCCGGAATTATCCGGAGAGGAGACGCGTCTGCTGATTTACTCGCCGCGCCGCGCTCCGTATATCGCCGTATCGCGATACACATACGTATCGGTCGGCGTGCGCGCGCGCGCGCAATGGTGATTCATAGATTTCACACGCGCGGCTTTTCTGGCGCCCGACCCACGCCGCGTGTGTGCAGCACCACGCAAAGTGTAAAATTGCGCGAGGAGGAAATAATGTGGCAATCGTTTTCCGCGCACCTTGGTGAGTGTTACCTTATGCCTACGCGTCCTTCGCAAAATTGCGTACTTACGCAGAATCGCGCTCGTATACCCGCCGCGCTCTTTCCCCCCTCCCCCTCCCCACGCGGAACCTGCGGGATTGATTGATAAATTGCGCAAATCGCAATTATCCGTGATACTCGAAGATGACATTAGCGCGACGGCTAATTGTAATTAAAGGAATTAAAGGGGCCCTTTGGGGGGAGATAACAATGGCGAGTTTTAAGAGTCCGCCGGTGCAGGCAAGTGCAATTATACGATTGCCAAGACTATTTCGACACCGGGCAACGAAATTAACGTGAGACCCGAACGGCGCGATTGCGGCGCGTTCGTTCGAAATGCGATCGATTCGCGCTTCATGCTAAGGTCGAGCGTGAGCCGCGAGCGAGCGAGCGACCCAGCGGAGACGTTTGCGCGGCGCGCGCGCGGCGTTAAAGATGTCGATGCTGAGGCCGAAGTCGACCCCGCGGCCGGAGGATCGAGAGACAATGGGCGGCCCCGATTGCGCAAGATCTGCTTCCGCCCCCGAGACGCGCGCGCGCGGCGTACTGTGTTTTCCGTGTGCGCTCGGGCCGCCGCGCCCGGAGCCCCGCGCGCGGCACCACACAGTGTCGCAATCCTGGCGGAGGCAGGATGTCGACGAGGCTGCTTAGTGCACGGTTCTCTGCCCATGCCGATCCTGATTCCGTTTGGACATCCTCTCTCGCCGTACCTCTCCACCTCGCCCTCTCTCGCTCTCTCTCTCTCTCTCTCTCTCTCTCTCTCTCTCTCTCTCTCTCTCTCTCTCTCCTCTCTC
>VBVQ01004422.1:0-14819 GCA_011636635.1 Tetramorium simillimum | reverse complement strand
GCTTAGAATTGATCGAATTGTACTCATTCTGGCCATTGGACTAAAGGTTTGATTGTAGTCTACTCCTCGACGTTGACCAAATCCTTTAACTACAAGTCTGGCCTTGTATCTTTCAATACTTCCATCTGGTTTTTGTTTCAACCGAAAAACCCACTTGCAAGGCAAAACCTTGGTTCCTTCTAAAAGAGGCATAAGCTTCCAAGTTTGATTCTCTTTCAATGATAATACTTCTTTCTCCATAGCTCTTCTCCACTCGCTACATTGTTGACTGTTGACTGCTTCAGTATATGTTTCTGGATTACTTGCTACGCCAACAAGATTTTCTGCTAACATGACATAATCATCCAGATGAGACGGTCTTCTAAATAACGAACGATTCCTTAAATTGCGCTGAGACAATCCCTGTATCTCCTTTTTTTCTTTCTTCAGAATCTGTTTCATTGTCGTTATTTTTATCTTCGCTTTTTTCTTCTTCAATTTCTTCTTCACTGCATTCTTCTTCGTTTCTTTCATTATCTTCATCTTCATTTTCTTTATCAGACTCATCTTCATCTCGTTGTTTCTCGTTTACTTCCTTTAATGTCATCTTGATTTCTTGTTCATATCCTCCAGATTTTTTCAAAACTTTACATCTCTTGATAAAATCACTTTATGATCTTCCTTTATCCAGAATCTGTAGCGTTCGTCTCCGTCGTATCCTACGAGGTATCCTTTTATCGCTTTCTTATCCATCTTCCTACGTTTCTGATTTGGAATATGAACATAGCAAGTAGAGCTTGTGATTCGTAAATGACTTGTTCGTGGTTTTTTGCCCATCCATAATTCGGGTGTATCCCGTTTAGACAAGTAACGATTTGACACCGCTTGATTAGACACGCACTATTGGATACGTAACTATTCAACACCGCACGGTTCGACACCGCTCGATTCGACACTGCTTGGAAGTAGGTTTTCTTTTAAAAGAGAAAACCTACATCCACGCTGTTCGTTTCCACGCCGTTGAGTTCCGAGCTCTCTAGTTATTTTATAAAAATTACGCGGGGATGCAGGGGGAGGGCGAAGCCCTCCCTCTGCACCCCGCCCACGCGATATATTTAATCTCACTACTTCTCATAGATTTGTTATTATTCAATGTCATTACTTCCACATAGGTTTGCAAAAATCGAGCGGTATCGAATCGTGCGGTGTCGAATCGAGCGGTGTCGAATCGTGCGGTGTCGAATAGTGCGGTGTCAAATCGTGCGGTGTCGAGTAGTGCAATGTTCGTATCGAATCGTGCGGTGTTGAATAGTGCAATGTTCGTGTCGAATCGTGCGGTGTCGAATCGTGCGGTGTTCAATAGTTACGTGTCCAATAGTGCGTGTCTAATCAAGCGGTGTCGAATCGTTACGTGTGCAAAAGGAGGTTACTCCATAATTCGTATGGATTGACATTAACAACGGATGATTTACTGTTTTATTTAAAACATAGATAGCAATTTTAACTAATTCTGCCAAAATTGCTGGTGGATAGTTGGCCTCAGGATTTGTGTATTTAAAAGTTCTCGCCATTTCAATGATGGTACGATTTTCACGTTCGCTTCCACCGTTTTGCTGCGGCGTATATGGAGCAGTGAGTCTCTGTATGATACCTTCCTGTTATGATACCTTCGTGCGAAGAGTTTTCCTGACTTCTTCGTTGTCGAATTCTCCACCATTATCGCTGAGTATTTCTTTTACTCTGTGTCCTTGAACCTTTGCATGTGCAAGCATATTCTTCAAAACATCTTTGACCTCCGATTTTTCTTTAAGGGGGAATACGCAGTCATAAATTTAAAAAAAATCGATGTTTTTAATTTTTTATATTAAAGTACAACATCTTACAAATGTTGTCTCCAAATTTCAAGTCAATTCGAGCAAAATTGAAAGAGATAGAGCGTTTTGAAGTCCCGCCCATCCTAGCCGCTGAGAAACGCTCCTCGACGCGCAGATAAACAATTGATATTCAAAGCCGCTAAGCGTCCATTTCGCATCGATTCTTGAGCAATACGCTTCTAGTTTTTGTGTCAGGAAGGTTTTCATATTTTTTTCTAATATGGAAGATCACAAAGTGTATAGAAATATTCGAGAAAAAACAGCAGTTCGTAAAAATAGGAATAAAAAACGAAAACAAAGTTTCAATTCAAAAACAGCTGAAACTGACTCAAGTTACAGTACATCCGCAAAAAAGATCAAGCTTCTTGAAGACTTAAATGTGTCGCAAGACAATCTTCTGGAATATAAAATTTTAAATTTTATAACAGTTTTTATGGCCATTTCTAATTTAGTAAAGTGTAAAAATTGCAATGGTGAGGTAGAGTTTCAGACATGCAGTGAACATGGTCTTGGATTCAAAATCGCTGTGATGTGTAACACGTGCCAACCACAATACATAACTTCAAGTCTTTTTGTAGGTCATAGGTATGAAATAAATCGTAGATATCTATATACGTAATGAGAATTTTAGGACTAGGGTTAGAAGGCTGTAAAAAGTTTTGTGGTCTAATGGACATGCCAGTATTTTTGACTCAAAACACTTACGATATTATAAAAATATGAGTGAGTGTGTGAATACAGTTACGGAGAAAGTTTTTTCAAATGCTGCAAAAGAAGAAAAAAAAGAAACTTGTGAAAAAATAATTTGCAAAATACAAATGAATTAACTGTTTCGGGAGACGGAACTTGGCAAAACCGCGGTATCAATTCATTGTTTGGTGTAGGCTCTCTAATCGGTTATTATAGCGGTAAAATCATTGATGTATGCGTAAAAAGTGCCTACTGTAAAATATGCGAAGTTTGGAGTAAAAAATTAAATGCTGCTGAAAATGAAAATGAATATGAATTATGGTATGAAGAACATAAGGAGACGTGCTGCTCAAATCATGAGCGTTTCTCGGGTAAAATGGAAATCATCGCGATTGTAGAAATGTTCAAATGTTCTGAGGAAAAATATGGTGTGAAGTACCGTAACTATATCGGAGACGGAGACTCTAAAACATACACTGGAATATTACAAAAAGTTGATTATGGCCCTGATTTCCAAATTTCCAAAAAAGAATGCGTTGGGCACGTCCAAAAAAGGATAGGAACTCGTCTCCGTGATGTTGTCAAAAACACCGTCGTAGAAGTTGAAACAAAAAATAAAAAAAAATAAAAAGAAAAATTTTGGGAGGAAAAGAAAAACTTACTGGAAAAATGATCGACAAGCTCACAGTTTATTATGGGCTTGCAATACGACGTAATTGTGAGACTATTGAAAAAATGAAAGATGCTATTTGGGCTACATTTTATCATTATGGTTCTACAGATCAAATTCCTAAACATGATAAGTGTCCGGCCGGCAAAGACTCTTGGTGCGAATGGCAGCGCGCTGCGACAAAGGAAGAGCTACAATCATTCAAGCATACATATGACCCACTCACTAGCGATGTATTGCAAGCAATACGTCCTATTTACGAAGATTTAAACAAATTAGAAAGATGCGTTGGTGGCTTCAACCAAAATAACAATGAAATCTACAATCAGTTGATCTGGAAAATAACGCCAAAAATTGTTGCAAGTGGCTCTGTAATAGTAAATATTGCTGCAAATATTTCAGCTTGCATTTTTAATGAAAGATCTTCAGTTCATTTAGCTATGCTATATTCGATAGAAGCGATATTAGGTCGTAATGCCCACGATTACTGTCGCCGAGTGGACGAAAAACTAATTACCGCCGCCGAGTGTAGAGCGCGACTTGCTACGCGGGAGGCAAGAATGCTTCGCAGACAGCAACAAGCTGATATATTGGACATTGCTGAAGCAGTCAAGGACTTGCTTTATGGGTCTGGAATCGATGATTTCGTGTAAGTTGAAAAAAATTTTTATCAAGGTTTTATTCTTATTGAAAACTTTAAACGCGTTTATCTCAAAACTAAATTTTCAAAGTCGGTGGACACGATTTCTCAAAAACTAATGTACCGATCTTTTTGAAATTTTACACACTTCTTTTATACATATTAAACTTCCGTGTGAACAAAGGATTTTTTTTCAATGATTAGAACTTGTTTTACAAAAATAAAATGGTGGATTTTTTAAGCAAAAACCGTGATTTTCACTTCAAAGTTCTCTAAAAAATTCAAAATTTAATTTTTTTCAAAATCCTTCGTTCACACGGAAGACAAAGTCATCTACTAACGAAATCTTTTTGGTTTTTTGATTTCAGATGATCTTGTCTCGAGTTATCATGTCCACCAGAAAAGCAATTTTTTTTAGTAGCCACCGTAAAATATTCACAACTGCTATAATAATAATAATTTTTTTATGAAAAAATTACCAGATGTTCTTCAAATGTTACTTAATATCACGCAAAAGTTTTTGAATAAATAACTTTATTCGTTTTTCTTATCAAAAATTCGAGAAAAACCCTATTTTTTCGCCCTTCTGACTGCGTATTCCCTCTTAATAAAATATTCGTAGCAAAACTTTGTATAGCTGTCTTTAAAAATTACTAGATATCGCTTCTTTCCAAACGACTCATCAAAAGATCCGCATACATCCGTAGAAATCAGCTCACCAGGCATTTCTGTTTGTTTTCGAGTACCAAATGGTAACCGATGAGCTTTTCCATATATACATGGTTCACACAGTTCTGTATCAAATTTTACATTTATTCCAAGCTCCTTTTCAAGCAAGGATTTAACATGACGCTTATCCTGGTGTCCCCATCTCTCATGATAAAGTTGCAGTGTCGAATTGTCTGTGACAACTTTATTTATCTCTGCTATGCTCGATACAATAGGTATGATTGCAGCCTTATAAAGAGAGCCGCCTACTTCACGTTCTCCATACACCATTACTTTTTAACTAACCTTGAGCCAGCATTTTGTAGGAGAAGACTTGAATTCGCTATTTGGATTTTTATTCTGTGCAGCTATAACAGAAAAAAGATTTTTAAAGATTTTTGGGACGTACCATACATCAGTTAGCGTTCTTTCCTGTAACTTTCCTCCAACTCTTGATGTAATCTTGATTTTTCCTTTTCCTTCAGCGGTTAAAAACTTCCCCAGCAACTTTGATATTGTGAAGATTTCGGAACCTTGTATACTCAATGAAGAAATCTGACCGATTGGTTACAAGCTTCGTTGCATCATTGTCGATCCACCAGTTCTCCGTATCAGTTTCAATTGTACATATTTCGTTGCAGAGAGTTATTAATGCAACATTGGCTGTTGTGTCATCTTCTTGCTTGACTTTACTTTGAGAGTTACTTAACGTTTTATTCTTCGGTAGTCTTCCATCAGCGATCCACTTTTTACATTCTCTAATCCAATGTCCTTTTAAACTACAGTAGTTGCACGTTCCATCTTTCTTGAATTGTTTCTTGAATGGTATTATTTTACTGCTGTCTTTCTTCTGCGTGAATTGTTTTTACTACTAATGCTTCGGACGTTGTCATTTCACTCTCTACCTTTGTAAAGTTTCGTTCAAACATGCATAACTGGGTTGTCAGTTCATCAAACGTTTTCTCTTCTTTTTTAGTTAACAACATCCAACTTGAACGAAACGTTTCAAAAGAACTCGGCAAGATTTGTAATGTTTTACAAACCAGTAATAAATCTGACAAAGTATGTACGTCCTTGGCTCTTAGACCATTGTTTAGTTCATTCCAAAGACTCCTTAGTTTTGCAATATGCGTAGAGACATCATTGCTGATTGTTCAACCGAACGCGAAGAAATCAGTACATATTCTGAATAATTGATCCTTCGACGATGCTTCAAAATGCTGCTTTAGCGCCTCCCAGACATCACGAGCTGTTTCTTTGTCCATAATCTTCTGATATATAGCATCAGTTACTGCACTCGTTATCATCGACTTTGCATAACTATTCGCTTTGCGATAAAGCTCACTTTTTTCTCTGTGCTCCTTGATTTGAGCAGCTGTGGAATCAGCAGTCAGCGGTTCTGGCTTTGTGATCTTACCGTCAATCGAATCCAGTGTGCCTTCTTGATAATCGAGCATATCTCAAATCTTGTGTTTCCACAAGAGCCAATCGCCACTCAATGGTTTAATATGTTTTATTAAATCCATTTTGTACATGTCTTTTATTTCGAACCGTTCTCTTATGTTTGTTAAACAATAACAGGCTTCCCTGGGCCCATAACCTATTGAAGTGAATTTTGGCACTTCCGTATTCAGTTAACTCAAACTGTACTGTACTTTTTGCAAGGATGCAAAAAGAAAATAATCCTTATTTTCTATAGAGAACTGATTTACTATACTTATTCGTATAAAAAGAATACAATCTTAGAACGTTTCTGTAACGGTAATACTTTTGTCGGGAGAGTTCGCCGAAGTGCAGAACATACATACATACACAGTGCGCCAAATAAGTAATGAGACTGATTTTTTTTCCTGCAACACTTTCAAGAAACGTGCCAAATGTGGTTACTATTTCACCTGCTAGATTGTTCTGAACACGCAGACGCTTCGATCGTGTCGATGTAGCGGCAAGTCAAACGTAGCATCATGGAACAAAGAGCTGTGATAAAATTGTACTGTAAATTAGGGAAATCGGCATCAGAGGTTTACAAAGACATGCAACTTGTTTACGGAGATGATTGTCTTAGTCGAGCACAAGTGTTCCGCTGGTTTTCATCTAATAGTAATTCGTTTATCACTGGCAACAATTTCCTTGGCTTTTTTCACAATTTCAACAGTCCGAGCAGACACAGGACCGACGCGTGGTTCATCTTCTAAGGATTCTCTTCCATTCTTAAATGCTGAAAACCAGTGGAACACTTGTGCACGACTAAGACAATCATCCCCGTAAACATGTTGCATGTCTTTGTAAACCTGTGATGCCGTTTTCCCTAATTTACAGTACAATTTTATCACATCTCTTTGTTCCATGATGCTACGTTTGACTTGCCGCTACATCGACACGATCGAAGCATCTGCGTGTTCAGAACAATCTAGCAGATGAAATGGTAACCACATTTGGCGCGTTTCTTGAAAGTGTTGCAGGAAAAAAAATCAGTCTCATTACTTATTTGGCACACTGTGTATGCATGAACAAGCCTCTAATGGCTCTCCCTATTATCCATAACAGCTAAAATTTTATATATAAACATATCTTGTACCTTCTATCTAGAAAAACATATTTTACTTCTGCAACCGACGGCGATCACATGAACCTTTCCTTGTTAAATCTGGCTTTACATGAAATAGGAAAAACCCGATTATATGCTCGGTGATATTTTTCGAGAGTTGAATTGCAAAAACACGTATATTTGGACGTCCGAATGGTTTAAATTCTTCATAAATAACAAAATTATTAATGTGATCTAATAAATGATTGAAATTTTATAACGCATACCTGAATAAAGAATCGACAAGGTAACTATTAAGATGGTGAGCACAAAGGGCCGATCTTGCTTTGCCATCTTTGATGCGTAGTGAGATACGTCGAACCAACGACTGTCGTGATATTTCAAGAAATCTGGGTACACCGTTCCACGTTATCACCGATTTTCACCATGCAGCTAACGGTGATAAACGTTATTATCGCAACCATTGCGGCATCAGCCTCCCCCAATGCAATCATTTCCTCAACGCGATTAAGATGCGAAAAATCTTATCAGAGATTCATCATCCCCTTGTTGCAATTATGATTTCTATCGTATAGAGAAAAAAGTAGTTTAGAAATATAATGACTCGTAAAACTGATCAAATAATGTTATCGATAACGAATTTTTTTTGAAAATTTGCAAATGATAGCGCAATCATAGATATTTGTTTATATGTCGTTATTAGTGATAGTAGAGTGTCATTTTCGTCAAGTGCCTTTTTTACATTAATTAGTTATAGATCGTTATTATGTAGTACATTTGATTAGTTCCGTGAATCATTGTATGTTGCTAACAAATCGATTTTTAACGGCGCATATAATAAATTAAAATCCATATAATGAATCCATATAATGATAATCCATATAATGATAAATCCATATAATGATATTAAGTTAATAAGGAGAAACATTGTACGAACTTAGTTGTTGCTTTCTCGACTGGTAAATCTTATTGTAAATTCTTAAAAAGCAGTTCTTAAAAATTACAAATTTATTTTGTTTTAGCACTTTCCTTTTAAAAAAAGAGATATTCTTTTTAGCTACAGATTCATTTAAAAGATTACTATTAATAGGATCGATTGTGTTATATGGAGAGATGACAATGTAAAATTAGTAATAGTTTGCAATGATATAATTATTTTTACTTGTTAATAGTCTCAGAATATTTATATTTAACCAGTAATTATTATTTTTAACAAACTTATAAGCAGAATTAATTGGAAAATATATCAGTATAATTTTGTCATTGCGCATTTATATTTATATTATACATATATACATATATGTATGACTTCTGAAACTAAATTCGAGGATAAAGTCTCTGCACTCTAAGCAGCCATTTTCACGGACGATTAAGCGTGACGTCGCTCGACTGGCGCGCGGGTAAACATTTTAAGTTCAGTTACAAATTATAGTTAACATTGCAAAGAGTACACAGTTACCGTAACATTCACATTTTTTGCGCATTCAAGCGCAAAACTACGCGACCGTTAGGTCAATGCGAGGTAGTGCTATACGTCATCGTGATCGCCTCTTGGTACCGCAATTATAATAAAAACCATAGAAAACTGGCGAGATATAATATACAGTTGATATATTGATATATTACAAGCTGTATCAACAGTTTTAAATTTTCTATATGTCATCCATGGTATGCGCACCTAACAAATTAAATTTCTGATATCCTGAAAACGGCGAAATCAATTTCCGCTCATACACTCTATGAGCTTCTCGTAAATAAAGCTTAAAGAAAAATTATTTGAAAGTAAGGTAGTATGCAAACTGGTGAACGCTTAATTTATCTTTTTTTCTTTTACGGAGAATTCTTCGCGCGAGGTCTTTCTCATTCATTTCAATTTCATTTAAACGTCTATTGATCCGTTCAAAGTATCCATGCATTCAACTTTTCTTAATGAAACGATCAACTTTTGTAACCGTTTAATTGATTTATGAAAGTTTCCTTACGACGAATGAATCACTCATTGATTTCGTTAATCGTTAATTAGAAAAAGAGGAAGTAAGATATTAGTTTTAATTAAAATTATAAGAAAAATCATTGAGATTTTTATCTCGGATTTTGAATGACTAATAAAAAATTGATTTGCAGATTGTCGTTTATCACTAAAATACGATGACGTCGATAATCACAATTATCGATACTGTCAATAATTGTTTACACAAACTCGCAACGACCGATACAGTATCTTCTTTCGAGATATTAATTTCTTTTTGCACAGAGTAAAACTCTGTGAAAACAATCATAAAAATTTATTATAAGGAAGTAATTTTCTATAATATTATAGATATTTTTATAGATGTATTATATTATAGATATAGGTATTATTATAGATATATTTTCTATTATACATATATATATATAGATAAATATCCTCAAACAAGATACCTATCCTTGCGTATCTAAACATGAAAAATTATCATTTCAGTCAACGAACAGTCGTTGGACGTCACTAACGTGGTACGATATAGCGTAGTAATTGGATTACTGCCGAAATGTCGGATTTTAAAGGTAAAGAGTCCATTATTTTTATTACATACATATTTAATTTATTCAAAGCGCTTTTTATTAGAATTATTTTTGTCAAAGTTTTTCTGAATCATAAATGCTTTGTTTCTAAATATCCTAGGTTTTTAATAGTCTGAAGTTCTGCATATCGCCTTGCCGGAACGAAATTCGCTGAACCATCGTTGGACTGAACGCTCATTAACGCTATTCTCCCCAAACACGCTGCACATATTTCACGTAGCTTGAGCAGCAGACTGCCCTAGTTTGAATTCATGTTATATAACTGCTCGAATATCTTTTCCACTCTAAAATATTTCACTTTAGAGAATCTACTTATTAATAAAATATAATAATATAATAATATAATAATAAGCAATCATTGGTTTATATATTAATTTTTGCTTTTGTTAGTACGAGTAAAGAAATACACAATATATTATATATATGTATATATATATACCTGATTTATAACTTAACGTTACTATGAACCCTATTTTGGTAAATAATATAATCCAACATTTTAGCAAAATCCAGCTGTATATTTTGGATTTCAGATTTTTTTGGCGTGCAAATTCGAGTGCTCCAGAGATAATAATAATTTTAAAGTTACTTCGAACGCGATACGAGATACAGTAAAACCGGGGAGCGATTATGTCGTGAAAGGGGAGAACCCTGTGGGTGTTCGCTAGAGCGTGAAGGTATTCGCTTCCCACGCTTAAGCCGTGGAATAACAATGATGCTCACGGATGCTTGTGCATCCTTGCCGCCTCCGGTTACCGGCGTCAACGCGTTCCGCTTCGTATTTCTTCAAATTTTGCCCCGCCTTGCTAAATCGGCTCTTTTTGATCAGGCACTAGAACGTGGAACGATAATTTCTCTTTCCTCTCGCCTTCTCGGCTTCTTCTCTTCTCTTTCTTCTTCCACTGCATTGTAATCGATGCTTCCTTGAAATACAAACGAACAGCTTTTACAAATTTTACACGTGGAATTTCCTTTCTTCATTCAGAATCGATTCTTTCGTAGAAAAAATATAAAATTAACGCTGCAACGTGACTATCGCGGAACTGCTATAAATAACGCTCGATAACTTTTCAAATACCAAACTTATAACTGCAATCTTTATTAATAAATCCAGGTAGCAATGCGATATGGGTTTTTTTTGTTTTTATCTTATTTTTCTTTCAATTATTCCGCAAGTTCTTTCGCGAAATTAATATCGATCGACGCGCGTCAGCATATGCTCGCATGTAGCATTCACGTATAAAATTGCATCAGGGAGATAAGAGTATCTGGTCGGTATCAATAAATGATGGATTTGTATAGCCATCAAGTATCGTCCATATGTTCCGCAATGGTGCGGAATGCAGTCGATATGACAAGCAAGTTTACGACACTAATGACATAGCAACGCGTCAAGAAAATGTTCTACGCGTTTGCGGCGCGATCCCGGGCGACTTCCGTGTTCCGTTAATTATACTTTCCTCGATAGATCAAAGTCATTTAGATTTATGCGGCGAAAGCGTGGGGCATTTTCAATACACTAGAGCTAATTGATATACCCGCACTATTTTTCACACTATATGCATTGCCGTGCATCGATGTGCTTAATCCTGCTGCATCTCCCTTATCACCGTTGGTACGGAAATCCGTCTCCAATATCGCGGAGTGATTTTCTGAAAGTTAAGATAGTCCTTGAAGTAAAGACAAACTTTCTTATCGATTCCTCGAAAATCTTATAATATCCGTGCGCGATTATCACGAAGGAATCAAATCTTTGTTTCGAAATGTCAATTGAGAAGTTCTTTATGATCGCACGGAGGCAAGTGGCAAATCGTTAGAAACGCATTTAGGGAGAAGAAGATAATATGATCATATTACTGAATATACACACACTTTAGACTAGTTTTGGTGTTGAATTAACTTTTATAGTTTGCCTACAATCGAGTCAATTATTTTCCACCTGATTGAGTTTATTCATTTGATAGTTTCGTCGTCGCAACGTCTCTGAAATCACAGTTGCATTCATAAGATTTGCGACTTACTTTCCTCGCGAGTTTCTGCCCTTTGTGATACGCAAAGATGTACGTACTGTGTAGAAAAAAGAAAAGAAGGCGCGGAGAATACGTGGGTGTACGAACACATTCTGGGAGCGGAGAGGAGCATGGGGGATGACGTAAAGCTATATGCCAGTTGTATGCCACTTACCAAGAGTTGTCGGGATAGAACTCCGGTAAAATGAGGACGCCTGGATCAAATCGACGTCTGGGCGTATCGCATCTCACGAGCATCGACACCTCGATGTTTCCTCGGGCGCGTGTCATGTGGAAATAAATTTACAGCAAATTTAAAGATCACACGAGGGTTTGACGGCAAATTTACCTCTCGCGAAACGTGTACAATCCCCGACAACGTATCAATGTAATTCTCGACAGGACTCTCATGTATCTTCTAATGCAGATTTGCATATGAAAAAATCATTTTAAAAAAAGGCAGTGCACTCTGCGTGAAATGAGAAAATATAGAAATCACAGTAATATTTTTTTCATAATTTATAAGACACGATAATTCCATATTACTACAATGGAATGAAAAGGTAAATTAAATAAGAGTTGCAATTTAGAAAATTTATCAGTTCCATAAGATTTTCTGATTTCGTTCCGTGTCGTGTTGCAACAGAAAAAGGCACTTTGTTTTAAAAGAAATTTTGTTGGACAGAGAGAAAAGAACTTCATTTTTCTGCGTTTCGTTAATCCACGGAGCGGGCGAACGCTGCAGGAGATAGAGCGACCAATCTCAAACTAGTTGTGAACTAATCCCATGATCTCTTCTCGCGAACGTTTCGTACAACGATCCGTTAAATTAATATTAACCGTGCGCAGCATCGTCATTCCGTGTAAACGTTTCTGCGTATCATGTTCCGTAGAAGCTTGAGACTCTCCTCCTGTTACTTCGCTGTTGAGCAATTTCCATATTGATTTTATCATTGATGGCCCATATTTTCGAGAGTTTGTAATTTCTGTTCTTATAATATTGCATATATTACACAGGAATGCACAAGAGCAAAAAAAAGAAGGAATCATTAAATACTTGAATTGTGCGACTGTAAAATTTGTGATATTAAGTAAAAATCCGCTTTGATAAAAAGTTATTCATTTTCGAATTTTGAATTGGCGCATGATTTTGTTGAAAACGATAATGAATAATCTATTTAATAAAATTTAGATTATATTTTTAGATTGAGGCGTGTATTTTTCCCACACTTCTATGGAAATATTTTTTTACTCAATATTTGTCTTTAACGTAGATTGATATTTTCTTTTTCTTTTCTCTCTCAATCTTTAGAATGTTATTTTTTGAGAGAAAGTATTAAGATGAGAAAATTAAAGATTCTCTTATATTCAACCGTACAAATTATATATTGTACTACTTGCATATATTTATGAATTTATATATTATACATATGCTATATACAATTATATAATAAAATTTTTTAAACTTAGAAATACATTCGTAATTGTATGTGCGAAAAATGTATATATTATAGGCATTTAATGTAATTTATTATTTATTGGTAGATAAAGATAAAATTAATTTAATTTCTATGATAGTTTATCATTATCTACCTTAAAAAGTTTTCAAAAATTTTCTACGATATGTTTAGCGTGTATACAATGTCAGATAAAATAAATTTCTGTTTGCAATGTGATTTAATCCTTGATAAAAAGAGAAATTACGTAATTCTTTGCTATTTATTTTTCTAGCAAAGCAAAATTTATTGATCGAACGTTGATTGCAATCAAATAAAATTAATTAAAAATGAGTATAAAGGGATGTCTCTATCATTAAGGAAGTTAAAGATAAGACTTTATTACGCTTGATTCTACGTCTTTTACGATTTTCTCCTATAAAAATTTTCATGTACAATATTCATCAAGTCAAACAAGAATATTTCATTTTTGTTATGAATACATCAATAAAACAAATAAGATTAATAAAATCATCAAAATTAATGTGTTGGCGATTTGTAGAACTTATCTTGCAACAACAATTAATAGTAGCAATATTCGTAATATATGTTCAATATTGCGCACTGCATATTTTCAAGTATTTTGCCGTAATTCGATATTCTGTCGTAATTCGAATACCGAATTTCATTTTTCAATCCACTTAAACAATCGCTATAATTCTAATATTAGCATTGTTATCACATAACGTGATTTATAGACGCATAATCGCAACGAGATGAGAGCGGCAAAAGGCTCGCTAAAATCATTTATAGCTATGGCATACGTGGGCCGTGACGAAGAGGAAAAGCAGAATCACTACAAAGGTATAATTATCATTTATCACTAATGCACAACCGACACGCCACAATTTATGGTTTGACGATGATAGCGTAGTACCAGACGTGATTTTATAACGTATTAAATAAAATTTCTTTTTTAACCGTTGAACTGTACGTTGCTTTATTGTATAAGTTAATAAAAACAACAGAGCAGAGTTGGTTATTTCCATTGCCGGAGGAAGAAGCCAATAACATTTAAAAACTTCAAACGATACACTGAATACATAGTCTATCTAAATCTGCAGTGTTAATCCGTCAATGAGTAAAACGGGAAACGCACAACGTGCGTCATGATACACATGTTTGCGGAATGAGTTTGCAATAAGATTAAAAATAATTTTAAAAATTAAATTTTGATTCTTATAAAATTGATTATTAATATATCGTTATTATGTAACTATGAGATAGAGTTATATAAATTAACAACTTACACACGGATGGAATATGGATTTAATTTATCCAATGTAAATTCTGCAGCCGTCGTACTGACAGCTAAAGCAATAACTGCAAAAAATTTAAATAATAATAATAAAATAAGTGGCTAAATAGTACCAAGATACTTACTTTGATTCTGTTCTGTTGTTCTCTATTTGAAAAATCTGATACATGTGCTGCATGATTTTTTTATAGGCAGCACATAACTTTTTTTGTGTTAGATATCCATGTGATAACAAAATAAGGATAAAAATTTTATGTATAATAATATAACTTTCATATTACCGGTTTACAACTCATGACTTAGTTTATTATTATTATTATCGACACCACAATTTATATTTTAAATTAATAATTGCATTTTTGTATTGATATTAACATTATTATTG
>VBVQ01004421.1:4669-14831 GCA_011636635.1 Tetramorium simillimum | reverse complement strand
CCACCTCACCGATCCGCCCGCCCCCTCGCCCGTTCCGTGCCGTGTCGCGCGGCGAACGGAAGTCGTATTCCGACGCGGACGTCCGTCCCCGCCGTCGACCGTGGCCCGAAACGGCGTGAATTATAACCGCGAGCTAACCTCGTGGCTTTCAGAAAACTCACGGGAACGTAGGAGAGAGTGGACGGACGAAGCCCCGTTGGGGGCTGAAATCGTTGATCCATGGTGACACCGTCCACCATCGCGTCTACGTGCTCGCTCCCCTCCCCCCTTCGCTCTTTCTCTCCCTGTCTTTCTCCCTCTTCCTTTCTTTCGGACGTGAAAAATTCTCTTCGCCGACTTATTCGAGGAAATCATGATATGTGGGGGTCGCGGAGCGTCAACGGATTACTGGGAATATTTATGAGGGACGATATAAACTTCAATGGCGCGGTTTGAATTTGCTCGGATTAAAAAGAAATTTTTAATCTTGGTTGTTCTGCGCGCCGCGCTACGTTTTCGAGATATAGCTCCCCTCGTTCCTGCGCATGAAGCATTGCCACGAAAGCTCTACGTGTTCGTGTAAATTTGTTATTTATTTATTGTAATGTCGTGTAAATTTGTGTTAGCAGTTAGGCAGTTATTTATCTAATTATCGTTTATATCTAGCCCATGTGTCAATGTATAGACGAATTCATTTAGAATATAGAAATTAGAGGATGTGAAACGGATGTTGACTTCATCAGCGCCTTATAAAATATTCACGAAGCCGCGCGGAGTCCTACGCGGGCTGCGATCGAACTCGCGATTGCTCGTTCGATTGGCCGGCCGATGAACGCGTATGGAGGTTGCATATTGCATGAATCCTGTTTATCTCTGTGCGCTAATACACGCGGGGGTATTACTGTCGATTGCGGAATAAAATTGCGCGCGCCCGCGGAAAAAGAGAGTTCGCGTGCTGAAAATGCAATTTCGGTCCTCCTATTACGGCCGCGCGCGGCGCACCTGAGAGGTGTTTGTCAGCGACGGGCACAGGTAATATCGCGCCGTCGCGATACGGCACGCTTTATTCCCGCCGTATCGGGTGATCTCGCCAGAGACTTCTAAAAAAAAAAAGCCGCCGGCGGGCCGCAACCGCGACGAAATCGGGAGAGAGCTTGTGAATCTGACGTATCGGTAAATCCGCGAAGGAATCGTAAAATCGCGCGGGGCGTTTCGCGCGTAGCGCGCACGATAAAGAACGACGAATCGAGGTGAGGAGGTCGCAGGAGGGAGAGAGAGAGAGAGAGAGATGCTTCCCGAAGCACCGCCGGGAGCTTTACGTCTCCGGAGCTTCGAATCGACGTCAATGGAGGAAAGTAAGGCAAGAGAGAAATCCCTCAATGGCTTATCCGCTTGGCCAACCGCTAGATTCCCTCTCTCGAGCGCTCTCCTCCTTCTGTATCTCGTTTCTCTTCGCGCGCCCTATTCGCCCTTCTCGTGCTCGTTTCGTTCCCTCTCCCCGCCCCGCGTATATCCTTTCTGTCGACGCGCACGTCGTTGTCTCTCCTCCGCCATCCGTCTCTCGATGGACGCTCCTCTCGCAAGGCCAGCCACTCGTAAACCTAATAATCTCGGCTACTCCTGACAAACGACGCCGTCAAAATGTAATTCCGGCGTGTTCCTCCGCTCCGAGCCCTTCCTCGTCTCGAATTCCAAGTGGTGCCGATGGTTGATGCGATCTCTACACATCCCGCCACATCATTGCCGGCCTTCTTCCTTTCTCCCGCCGCCGGTCTCTTCAATCTTATTCTGATTTCCTTCCCGTTCGCAGTTTTCGTACATCGTCGACCTCTCACAGGCACCCTTCAATCGCGCCGCTTACGCGGTAAGATTTGACGAGCGAACGTGACTCCGCCGGCGCGGGGGCCCTCATACATCCGGCGCCGCGCCGCGCCGCGTGGCGCTTGTGACAAAATCAATGGCAATTTTCTCGTCCGTCACGCTCGCTTCGCGTAGGGACATTGCGATCTTTATCCCCGGACGACAGCAAACTTTGGCTATCGGATTGGCGGACGGACGGAATATTCGTGAAAAATATCGTGGCGATGGCGCGGGATTTCGGTCGGGATCGCGTCAATTCGGAATTCGAAATTCGACGTGCGCGATGCGCGCGTGTGTCTGAATTGGTAAGTTTATCCACTGCTTGAATAAAGTCGGCCCCCGAACGATACGTGTCTGCTCGTCAAATGTTTGCTGAAATGGGAAAAAAAAAGAGCGTACCGCGAATTTTACTGCATTGTCACGTGCAATTATAAGACTTAAAATTGATGAGAGCTTTCCGATGTTCCGATCGGTTCCCTGACAGCTAAAGAATGTCACTGTAAAATGTACGAATTATATAAAGCACCGAGTTTTAATAATAGTTTATTGTACGTGAATTTTATCAGTATAATTTTAGAACGGGACAGTCAAGTCGAATGACTCCTCTTAATCGCGCGCAGTTATTTTTACACGCAGCTCCAACGAAACTGTGTAGAATTATTTGGGTTATTACCGTAATGTGCAGTCGCGGAATTACAATATTGCCACGCGGACGTACATTAACTCATACATATACGATAATGAATTATCCAGCCCGGCCAATATTTTGTAAACAATTTGTAAACAAGACAAACGAGTTGTACATACATGCATACGAATGAACCGCCGGAAGTGCGAAGTAGCGGAGTCTGTCAGAAAGCGCGTAACCGTTTAATGGCCATTAATTATCGCGACTTAATTTCTCGGCGTTTTACAATGATCGTTGTAATAACGCGCGTCGGGAAATAAAATTTTGCGCGCGAATGCGGCCGAGGCGATAAATATAATTCCGTACTCCGGCTTGCGATCATAAGGCCCTGGAATACGGGGTAATTTGTAACTGTTGGCGCAAAGCCGCGTGCTTAAAGCGATATTTGCATTTGAATCCGCGCCATCTCCAAACATGTTAAACGCCGTTATTTGTACACAAATTTATACGTCTCATCCGTGCATGTCGCACCAGCGCGCCTGCGGTTTCGCTGTGTCGGACGCCTGAGTAATCCACCCAAGACGGCGACCGATATTACGCGCCACGCGCTTAGCGCGGATCGATCGAGGTCGAAAGTCATGTCGCCGTAACGGGAGAAAGGATATGAGAAATCGCGCGGTGTATTATGTTAAAAGGACATATCGACGCGGCGCACGAATACCGGGAATTCTCCGAAATTATAATGATCTCCCTCTTTATTCGTTCCCTCCGCCCGGAATCACCCTGAATAATGCAGAGTCGCGCTCTTTATGAATTTTTATGCGTACCACGGAGTGGAATACATTTGAGTTTGTTTCAATCCGTATAGATCCGACAGATACTTCCGCAATCATCTCGGCGATGATAGTCGTATCTACTTCTCGCGTACTAGACTTCTCGCTCGCATTTACTGACGTATATCGGAAATATCAATGGGCCAACGTCGGAAAATTTATTAATTAAACAAGCTGGCTAGACTGAAAAATAATTCTGTTTAAAAACGGATGAATCAGAAAAATCTCGTTCAGGATCGATCAAAATCAGGATTGATCAAATATTCTGGTTATTATAAGTTAAAAGATTGAGTTCTATTATAATAACCAGAATTTCTATTATATTAGATTAGATAGAATATGTGATCAATCCTACAAGATTTTCTGATTCGTCCACTTTTAACCAGAATTTTTTTTTAGTATGTAACTTGTCCGCAATATGAAATCTGTTTCACAAAATCTTTTTATAATTTTTTTATAGTATATATTATTAAATCATAACAGATTTGAAAAGGATATATTAAAATTCCATCAAGTATATTTCAAGTATGACTTTATTCTTATTTTAACGCAAGGTGTACATTTAAAAATAAAAGTAGAAACTTATATTATAATTGATGGAAAAACCGGTTTTTAATTAATGCAAACATTAGACAAGATTATTAATGGTTAATTATGCTAATTTTGCACTTCTTTCGTTGTCTCAAAGAGTAAGTACGGAGACATAAAATACGTTGTGCAATGGCGCATGCAGCGTCTCCACGTTAATTACAAGTGCATTTCTCAGAGCTCGCACGATTAACGTCATGGTTTAAAGACCGTAAATCTTAAGCCTTTGTGTAATTATTTTTTGTTGATGAAAGTTACGTTATTATAGAAAAAAAAACGTGATGCCTGCAGTAAAACGTGACATTTCCGTTAATAGACACGAAATGGATTGTTACCCGCATGTATGTAACTTTCTTGGCGGTTATTTTTCTTACGGACGCATCCACAGTAAACATATTAGCGTTATACGCCATTTACGCCGTAGAATATTTAAAAATTAAACAAACTTTGTTAAAATTCCACCGCCTTTTTTTAACAGTGTACACAGCAGCCCTTTCAATTTCAAAACCGGTCGGCAGAGCTTTCGGCGCGGAAGATGTGCGAATAATGTTAATTGAAATGGTCACTCGTCTGGCCAAACTGCAAATAGTTGCTCACTCAACGCCCGGTAATCCCATCGAACGCCAAAGGTCGCCCCGGTCGCTGCCGCAGAATTGCATTCGCGCGAAATTGCATTCGCGGAAAAGTATTCGCCTTTTATTTGTAGAAAATATACTCGCCCGATGAAATGTGCGAGGAAAACGCGTTACTGGCTATTACCGCGGTATACACTTTATTTAATCGCAGGTACGTAGTCAATTAGTTTGCTCGCCATTTGCGTGTTGCGCCGCGTGAACGTGTTCGGATGGAATCCGAATTTAGCGGTAAGCTAACATTTTGTTGCTGATGAACGTATCGGGAATTCGTATATACGAAAATGTCATCCATGGTTAATTACACTTTATATAGACATTTAAACTGTTGTTAACGTATTGTGTTCTCTATAAAGTCGCATGTTATGCTTACGCGCTAAGCTAGAATGGCGACCCAAGTAATTGCTTATACTATATAAAACCACAATTCATATTTCTTCGCGTGTGTTTGTGGCTATTAATTTCATTGCGATAATAAATTTTAATGTTATTTAGGAAAACTGTAAAATATAAAAATGATGCAATTTTTTTAATGACTTTATAAAAATTTTTATTTTAAATCAAGTTTCGAGAATACGGATAAATAATCCGATATGTATTTTTTTCTATTTATGTCAAATAAATTTTATCCGACGGGGCTCTCTTTTCTAGTAGAAAATTGAATATAAAAAAATCATACGTAACTGACCGAAACAAAATTTCCCCAGGGAAAAGTCAATTTTAAATTGGTCACGGAATCTATGGATGAAAAACGGGGACGCGAGACTGTGAATGTGTCCCGCGTACAAAACCAACAATACACCGCGTTTGCAAATGTTGCAGTTCACATTATCTCTTTCGATATCACACCGCACGTTCCCGACCGCATGCGAGCGAGCCCTCACTTGTATGAATTTCAAGATCCCAAACGTGACTGCTAAGCGAGCGCGTTAGATTGCGGAGCGTTCGTTCCGAGATCTCACCACGACACGTTTCGCCTGTCGTGCCGCTTCTTACGGCGCGGAATCTTTTCGCAGAATCGCGGCCCCGCTGTACTATTGCCGTAGCCAATAAAGTTTAACTGCACCCTTTACACGGAGTTTGCGATAGCGCCGTCGTAGTTCTCATGGTAGGCGGACGACTTGGAAAAGCTCGACAGCGAGTCCTTATCGGCCATCCCTGCTCCCTATCACCTGCCTTCCCCCCAGCTGCCGGTACCTCCTTTTCTTCGCCCCTCTCTCTCCGTCTCGTTTCTTCTGCTCTCGTTTCGCAGCTATTGTGATAACCATTTACATAAGGAATCCCGGAACTACGGGCGGCAGTTACCGCAGACGGCATACTCGGATCTCTCACTACTGGGGCTGAGATGAGCGGGGTCAATAAGAGGACTATGCCTGGAGAAGCCGGAGCTATTTATGTGCCATTGCACGCTCATATTAGAGTAAGCAGTGGGATCTGCGATACCGCAATCATCTGGCGGAAACCAGTGTAGACAATGAAAATAGATGTACGCGAATATGAACGTAGCTTCCACATATCCTCTGTATTTCTAGAACGTCGCAATTATTAGATTACTCCGTGTAAATAGAGATTCTTGTAACGGTGATTATAGTTGAGGGTTCATGGAGACATAACAGAAAGGTAATAGTTCAATCGATACATTGCGTAATAAATATAATTTACTACCCCGGAAAGAGATCTTTCAACTCTTTTAGTTATTGAATAATTATCAATAAATGTTTATTGTACGAGAGGCGAAAAAAGATTAATATATTTTTAAACAGACATTTTAATTCAGCATTCTTTTATCATTGAAGTTAGAAACAAAGTTCGAGCTTCTTAAATTATATTTAGCCCCGGTAAATTTTCCGTAGCGTTGATTATTTCAGGAAAACGTATCGCTCCGCGCAGGCGAAGCTCATTGTATGTGAAGCTGACTGTATTCAATTATTCACTAAGACGCTACTGCATTATCTATCTTTGACCCTTCGTTCCTTCCTTTCCCGGGGAAACAGTTGGGGAAAGAATGGTTGGGAAACGTGATGTCTTCGTGGAATTCAATGCCAGCGATTTTAGGGCGCTCGAATCTTGCTGCCGCAGAGAGGTCACTGTAGCGCGATCGTACCCACCCGCTACCTGGGCGCTTTCGGGGCTTTCGTTCCAACCTACTTCATGGAGAAATCCTCTTAGCCTGGTCTTTAATGAGGCCACTCGTGGTCGCTGCCGGGATTTTAAGCTAATTGAATAATTTCAGTTTTGAGCCGGTCGGGGGTCGCCGGGCGTGTTTTGTGTCCCAAATAAGTTCAGCGACGCCACCCCCGCAGCCACCGGGACGACGCGGATGCAAATGTAATGACCGCCGGAACGATAAGAGCTCTGCGCACAGAAGCGACGACTTACCCAGAGTCATCCCCGAAGCTTCGCCGTAAGAATTAATCCGGGGAAATTCAAGAAATCCCCCGAGCGGGAGAGGCGGGGGAACGCCGGGCTCTCCGTTCCGTTCCCGTTTTAATAACGCCGTTGCGTTCTGACCCGCTACGGCCCCCTCGATGCGGAACGGCTTGTAATTGTATTTAAACGACGGCGTCATGCCGATCGGCAGTGTGCAACAGCGTCGCCGTAACACTCGCAAAGCTCTCGCGAACGACTAAATCGAATGTGTTCATTACGCGGAGCATGGGTTACATTTGCGATCGGATTCATTTGGCTAATCGTGACGATATAGCTCGGAGCTTAAACGCGTTCGACATAATTGTATCGGCTACGTAAACTTCGCTACAATTTGCAAACCGTTTACTTTTAAAGACCAGGTTTTTTTTTTAAATTTCTATAGCACGCGTAAAAGTTTACGAGAGTGCCGTCTAAAAAAATGTAAAAAGTATTCTATAATTAACTCTGCATGATTTCTTTTTACCGTTTTCAATTCAAATATAAAAAATAGATCATCTTTACGTTACAAAGAATTTACTTTATATTTTTTATTGCCGTGAACGTTTATATTAATTATTTTAATTCAAATTAGATTTATAAGATAATAAAAAAGTTTTATAAATACATATAGCAGAATACATGTAGCAGAAACTATGTTTTAACTTTTATTATTATATTAAACTACTGAAATATATGTCGAATTTAAAAATTGTATGAGAAAATTAATAATATAAAAGTTTTAGAGAGATTATACGATTAAGAATAATAATTTAATATTACTGCTTTCATATTACATTTATTAATAATTTAACGGAAAACCAATATATTAATCATCTCGTTATGAATTTTATTATTCTAATTTTCATCGGATAAACCATTCAAAATTTTGAAGGAGAAACGATCGGAGAACGATTTCCTGGGTTGGGAAACATATATTTGTATTGTGATCTATTGGTAGTACAGACCGCAGTCTTGATTGGGCACCGGATAAACTTTCTTCCATCGGACCGAATCTCGCCGCTGTGATTGCGCTCGCTCCAGCTCCACGCTTCTTCGCCTCCTTCTCCGAACCTGTCAGCTCAGTCAATGTTTATTTAGCCTCCCCTGTTTGCGGGTCGAGGGGTACAAATTAGAAGCAACGCCGCTGATGATTCAGAAGGGTTCCCGCTACGTTCGATTATCCTCGACGGGCCGCATTCGCTATTTGCCGTCTTCCTCTCTTCGCGTTGTTTTCCTCCGGCTATCTACACGAGCTTCACTATTTCGACTCGTGTCATTCCGATTGCTTCGCACTGCAGATCGTACAACAAACTTGAGAAAACTTGCACGTGTCTTTGGCGTATTGGAGAAGCTTTGTTTGTTAAAGTCATTTTAATTAAAGTCATTAATCTATTGAAGTACTTCTATTTTCTATAAATAATAAGGGTAAATGTACGAATATAAATTATTTAGATTGTTATTATCAATTTTTTATGCAGTTATTGACGTACTTTAATACGATTTTAAATTGATAAAAAATTAAAGTGTAGTTTCTACAGAAATATTTACATAATACATATCTCTAATACAATTTTCTATTATCTAATGAATTTCATTTGAAGGCAAAAAATTTAATGCAAATCACTTATGCAAAAATTTACTCGTTAATATTGTTATTTACTTGAATTTCACTTTCCGATTTCATATTTCTCTCTTGTATAGATTGAGTGAACAATGATTATAATAGGCATGGATTTGAAATACGATGCATGGGGATAACATAGCGATGATTCGATTCACGTTGTCCAAATATCATCTATGGAGTGTAGATAATTGTAACGAGAATAAGCATGTCGACCGCGTGTAGATCCGCTTGGGTTGTTTCCCAGTAGCTTTGAACAGTCGCTACTTATTAATGAAGCGTATATCCGTGCGTTGCAGAGATCTCTATCATTCTGTTGTTGGCCAAAGGATACCCTTGGTAACAGCTATTGACGTTTCGTCGCACAAAAATGCAAAAATGTGATAATGGCATAAAAAGGGAAAGAGTCTTTTATATTGTGCTTAAACAAGTTAATTTTTCTAGAACGGCTTATTAAATTAATATTTCTAAACCACAAACTACTTTCATCTAATAATTCACATGTAATAAATTGATACAGGTTTTTATAGCCTTTTACTACTTGGTAATTTTTATCAACACAGATAATCTATAATCTATTAATTTTCTCATTTTTTTTCGTTTTCTCAAATGTATTTGTGAGGATTATCTACTTCGTGCCGAATGTGCGATAAATAAAAGTCAGATTTGATTCACCTTCTCAAAACAAAAAAGCAACGTACACGTTAAATGAATCATGTTCGCAAGATATAACTCGATTTTCAGCTGGCTGATGACGCGCGCAACAACGAAATCGCCCGCACGGCCGTAATTCCGATAGCGTGGGCGCGGTGTCGAGTTTCGTATGACTGACGACACACCACGTTGCGCCCATAATTCGTGCGGCGCAGCGTCGTATCCGTTTGCTTCGGCCGCGCTCGGCGGTGTTAGACCACGCACGACGGTGGTCTCGGTAGCGTGTGTGGGTGGTCCGCCGGTACGATGAAGTTTCCGCTTTCTGTATAAACAGGCTGCGGTACGTCCCGGCGCCGTGATGGCCCCGGGCCTTGAGACACGGACACGGCGCAGGCGTTAAAGCGGTATCAGTAATTACCACCATGTCGGCAAACAGGGAGTCCGGCCGGGGTTCAAGTGCTATCAAGCTCTTCTCCTGACGCTTCCAGAACGCGCGGCGCAAGATATTCAATAGACGACG
This sequence comes from Tetramorium simillimum, assembly GCA_011636635.1. Classification (NCBI taxonomy): domain Eukaryota; kingdom Metazoa; phylum Arthropoda; class Insecta; order Hymenoptera; family Formicidae; genus Tetramorium; species Tetramorium simillimum. The sequence continues at coordinate 5,107 of VBVQ01004421.1, read as the reverse complement.
CCGCGAGCGACGCCGCCCCGTCGTCGCTGTCCGTCGAGACTCAACGCGCGATAATATTCCAATTTTATTCCATTATCCAAATAGAGAATTATCACGAACACAAATTTCCACGTTCGTCGGACTCCGGCCGCTGTTTTTTTTTTTTTCCCCCCTCCAGATAAGGCGAAAGTGGGGCCGCTCCCTCGCGGAGATACGATCGCGCGTAATCTCGTCGCGGGAAAATGCGGGAATCACGACGGAAAGTAAGAGCGTTACTTTAGAAATTAACCGGTTACCCGGCGACTTGTAATCTCGCGCGGCTTATCCGTCGCAAGAACCGCCCGAGATACCGCGGCGCTATGATTTAAAGATACGTCGATCATATGGAACGGAAGCAACGGTTTCCCCCCGGAGTGAAAAACGAGAAGCCCGTTATCGCGCTTTCGACCGCGGGGCCGT
>VBVQ01004420.1:0-14836 GCA_011636635.1 Tetramorium simillimum | reverse complement strand
CCCCTCCTGTCAGTAGGCACAGTTTGTCTTGTTTTCTGGAGTATTGAATATTGTAAGCGAAGTGATAGGATCGAATTATTATTATTAATTATTATTATTAATGATTATGTTATTAAATTTAGGGTTGTCCATAATTTATCGGATCTACGTTGAATATATCATAGGAGATGTCTATTCGCATCTCCGCGTATACATTGGTTACATTATTTTAGAGACGTTACGATCCGCGAATTCAAAGTTGGCATTTTGTTTAAGTATTGAATACAAATGGAGAAGAAGAAAGACATATAAAAAAAAAGTGTAAAATAGAAACGTTAGTCAATTATAGTGCGGGGCGTTACTCGCTCCTTTCTTTTATTTTCGTGTCGTTAATTTGATTGGTCTGTAAAATTGCGTGTGGTCAATGAACTGAATTATGGGCAACCACAGAGGCGAAAAATAATAATCAATCGTTTAGTACCGTGTACTGGCTTCCTGATCCTCCGATCTTTAGCTTTACCGAAAGCCGAGTTTTAAATATGTGGAATACTTATTACCATTTACACATCATTAATGATGACAATTAATGCCATACATGTTCTGTGATAAGACCACTTGTAATTACTGCAATTGTATAATCGATCCTTTCTAGAGACAGACCCCCTCCCACTCCCCGACCCCTGACGATCCTGGCAGCCAGTGAATTTACTTGTTATATAAAATACATACGATAAGCGACAGTCGTTATCCGGACAGTCCCAAATCTAGCGTCACTATCGATTTTAAGATTTTTACACTGTACATATCTGCTGTGTATTTTATAAGACAAAACAAACTCACGTACGAGGATCCCATACTTTTACGAAAACCGTACAATAATCAGTAATGTGTAATTTATTTCAATTTTACAGACTACGCTAAACTCATGTTCCTTGAAAAACACATTACCGACGCTTTAATTTTAAAACGTAACGTAACGCCGAAAAATTCATGCAGATTAGGAGGCGTGCATTCATTGCGAAGCGCCGTCGTAGATCAAAAGTTTGAACCGATGGAAATCTAGCTAGAAACATTTTCCACTGTTTTTCTACGTCGAATCTTTTTATTTGAGTCTTAGAGATGATACAGGACTTAAATAAGAAGAAAACAAAGGAGCAAAAAGGAAGATTTAGACACAAAAGCGGTATAGTAGCAATTTAAGGAACAGACTTTGGCCGTGCTGAGTCATATTTAAAAAATCTGCGACCATTCTCTAATTCTCATATCTATCTTTGGGACTGTGCGGCGATTTCTTTCGTGGAACACACGTAACGTTGAATGTCTTTCCTAGAGAAAAACGAAAAACAAAAAGAAATTGGAAAAAATTAAGAGAGCAAAATAAAGCTAATTCCGAGATAGCAATTCGTAAAATACAGATCGAAAGAAAAAAAATTATACACACACAAACTCACACACACATACAGACAGATGTAGGCGCAATTCCGTACGAACCCGCAGCAGGAATAATACGAGCGTATGACTGGATATAATTTGATAAACTATTAAGTACAAGTAAGACAAGTGTTACCTCATCATGATGAAAGCCGGCGCGTGTCGGTGGCCGATCGAGGCACCACCGCTACTAGCTACTACCGCACGCTCGCTCTCTGATACACGTATACACAACAAAACATTACATACATCCGTTGTATATTGCATTTAGAAATTCGAAAGCGCTCTTTTGTAAAAAAAAAAAAAATTTGATGGTTGCGGTAGTGGCTGATCCGCGAGAAATGTACGCGCGCCACTCATTGAACCCAGCTCATACACGCAGACATTCATTTTCCATTTTACTTTAAGTCATTGCACCACATCAAATAAATGACATTTTCATTATATAACAACGGAGCGTGATTTTCATTACCCCTCTATCGCGACCGACGTCGTTGGAGCTTCCGTGCGAGTCACGAGATTATCGAAACCGCGATATTGTATCACGACTATCATGTGATTCCAGTAAAATCTAGAATAATTTGGAAGATCGAAACTTTCGGAAAGTCTGATGTAACAAATACCCGTACCTCGTACGACTGATATCCAGTTATCACATCAAGGCCACGAGAACCACTTTTTCTTAAAATCTACAGATAACGTTTTATTCGAGAGTAGCATACATATATACACGCAGATGAACGAATTTATGTCTATAAGAGTATCGGTTACATGTGCTGAGTAACGGGAGACGAGGAAGGAGGTTTGTCGGATTTTTCTTGTGGTTTCGGCGTTCCCGGATACGACGGCGGAGCTTCCTGCGTGGAGATCTGCAAACAGAGAAAACAATTTTTATCGCTTCTCAGAAAAACATTCTATCTCTCATATCGCGGTAAGTTGGCGGCAAACATATCTTTATCATAATTATAGATATATCTTTATCATTATAATCAGTGGACTAAAATGTGTTGATCTACATACCCCGTTGTACGGAGACGTGTAGAGTGGAGGAGCGGTGTTGCAGGAAGACGTGTAGTTGGGCGGAGAATCTGCATTATGAACCTCGTTATATGAAGGTGGTCTGTCCTGTAAACCCTGGTTGGTGTACATCGTCGTCCAGTCAGGTATGCGATCCTCAGGCAACAGGATAGGACGTCTTCTGCCTGCTTGTGTCTGCTGCCTGCTCCGCTGTCTCGACCTGAATCACGGAAATGCATTTAAAGTCTCATACAAGCGAGACCTTCCAGAGGAATTATTTGCACCCTTCAAAACTATCGTCGCTTACGAAACGCGAGTGAAAAAGTATACTTAAAGGAATAATTTAAAAAAAAATTAATTTATTCGTTTTTTAATTTAAGATTAATTTTTAATTCTTGATAAAGTAAATATTTGTAAAATAACTGAGTGAAAATGCGATTGTAATTCCTTTTGTTCATACCGCCGATATGCGATTGCGTCAGTCAAAACGCTCAATCAGTCAAGATTGACACTCGAGATTGAGGAAAAAAAAAACAAGATTTAGAAGTTTGATAGCTTCGTTATCGAAATGCCATTAAATTATATTCGCGTTCGTTTGCGACCAGTAATAGCGGGTGACAGCGTAAAATTGGAAAGATGAATTTATCAAGCCTTCGCCTACCTGTTGCATAGCTTGCAGTAAACTATGATCAGGCCGATAAGACCAAGTAGGAACAATATGGAAATACCGATTTGCGTTATTATTATCAGTGTTTGCTGTTCATACCTGAAATAAAAATTGCCGAGTGTCAAACTGATCCAATTCAGAACACGTTACATTTGCTGGCATGCAAAGTAGCATTATTAATTCTTACGAGCACATAGTGCAATCGTCGCAAGCGCAGCATGGAACGCCGCTACAGCAAACTACACATCTGTCTGCAACTTGAAAAATTTACAGAAATTTAGAGTTTTCCAAATTTACAGAGAAACTAGAGATCTTAACATTAATAATTATAATTATAGTGTTTTACATGTCTGTTTTATACATAGAGCCAATGCGCGGAGCATTTTTTACTTTAAATTATCACAAGACCAAGAATTAAATTCTGCATCCTTCGGCAAAAGAAATCTTATTTTTTAGCGTTAAATATAAAACGACGTACAACATTTCTTTACAATGTATCACAATACGATTAGTTTGAGGCGATTAAGCAACTTACAATTTATGTGATAAACTGATTGCTGTTATAAAGTTACAGTGGAAATAATCTCGGATTCCGATAGATTTAGCAGATTCTTTTCTCAAGATCCAATTTAATGTAATGTAAATTATCGCACACCTTGGTCACGATCTAATAAAAATTAGCGCGATAAAAGTATATAGCTAAAAAGTCACGTCGTTTTACGATTTACGTTCTATTTAATCTAGAGAGGAATATTTATAAGTTGAAAGCTAATTGTTATATGGCATTTCGCATGTATTCATTGTCACTTAGAAATGCAATTACTGTCAATAAATCGAGATATAAAAATGTACTCTACAATTGTTTTCAGGTGCAAATAACGCAACTACAAGTGCACATTTGTTATAATTATACATTTTATTTCAAGAATGGAAAAAAATAAATTTTATTTCATTTTTTAAATAAAATATATATCATAAGATAATATAGTATAATAAAACAATGAGAAATAAAATATGTAAAACATTTATTTAATTATATTTGTCTCTCTCCGAGATAATTAGGTAAAGTTAGGCGAAAATGGCTGTGCACGTCTTCCGATACCTTCGAAAAATCATCAAGAGTTCCGGAAATTTCACTCGAGGAAATTTCTATCCTTCTATCCTTATTCAATTCTCAGCAAGTGACAAAGGTAGAAATTTAGAAATATTACCCGAGTGAAGTTTCCGAACGCAGCCAGGAGTATTAGGAAAATATCTCGAGAAGAGGTATATCGTTCTGGATTCAATTTAAAATTTAAAACTTTATGTCAAACTTCAGATAAGGCACGAAATTTAAATTAAAGTTAGTCCTAAAGTCCCTATACACTGTGTATAGGGACTCCAGTCCGAAATAAATATTACTTATGTGCCACCCTGAGTTTTCTTTACAAAAGCGCGAAATTTGAACCGAATTTAAAGTTTATTAACTTTCATCGAGATATGTTCTCCCGATAACTTTCACGATTTTTTTAAGATATCGAAGATCCCGAATATTATCTATATAATTGATGCGTCCAATTATCTTAAAAAGAGACAAATTTACTTAAATAAGCTTAACTTTCATTTTAAATAAAAAAGTGGTTATGATACAAATATAATATACGTATTAATATGTATAAAATTATCATTCCGAATTATGTGCGCGTGTATGTATGCGTGGTTTAAATTATTCTGCATTTCGAAGGATATTGTAACATGTATTTCATACACACAAGATAAATGTGTGCGATTTATTATATTTCTTTTAATGTATAATTTAAAAAATTGTAATTTAACGCATAATTTAGTTAAACGCGATAAATTTTAATAATACTTACTACTATAATATACAAAGGAGATGCATGATGGATCTTGCTTGATGTCATAATCCGTACAATTACTTCGAAATTCATATTTTTCCGAAATCTCGGGAAGTCTTTCGTCCCAATCTGTTAAAATATTGATTTAGATAGACATCATACAAATGAATCATTCCGCTGAAAGATAGCGGTCTACGCATTCTTCTTATTAAGACGACTCACGTTGACGTGCGACAAGAAAATCAAAAATATTAAAATACAAGAAAATTAAAAAACTGTGTGCACCACGCGTTCAAATATAATGCTACGTACCTGAGCCGTTAGTTGGATTTTCCGCAACGCAAAAGCATAAATATCCCAATAAAAGCAAGAATAAAGGAGAGTTCATGATGACACATCTATTTTTAAGCACATAAAGGACCATTCGTCATCCAAATTTCACTCGCGCCAACATAATTAACCCACAAACGTGCGTTTCTGGCTAGATATTGTATAGAGATGCAGCAATGATATTCGCGAGAACAAACACATCGAGATAACGTAAATCGGCTTTCGATGCAAATGTACTTCTGAACTCCTTGTATCTTAAAGTCCGATATTTATGCCCATATTAATCTTATCAATATGGATGTCTGATAACACATTGGTAATCAATAGGCTTCGGACAGGAACAGATATTTCCTCGTATCGGATAATGGCAATGACTTCTTACAATATAAATTTTGACGACAACGCCAAGACGGACGTATCGCCCTCAATGAATTACTTCTCTCCGTACCACACATATAAATGCATATATTTATAAACTTATTTATTACAATACATCACTGTTATTATCGTTCACTTATAGCACTGCGCGTTTTTCTTAACAAGTAAATACAAGAGGAACCGACGAAAATATAGTTATTACTTAGTCATCGCAGGAAAATGTCAGTAAGCGAAAGGTCTCAGCCTCCCCGCGTGATTCAGCGTATTTTACACATTGGAATTCAGAGATACGATACCAGAGCCCTAGAGTAATTTCTTCTGTACAATTTTCAATTGGTCAGCGTAATCAATGCCTCTACGATGTCGCCCCTGTGTTCCCTGAGAGTTTGCTCGGCCAGAATCCGACCGATCTCCATCTCCTTCATCTGAAAGGCAGACAGCGTGAGTGTCTCGGGTTTATCAGGGATAATCGTGCGAGCGGACTCACAATCAAGTCGACGTCCTCCTTCTTAATGGACACCTTGAGCAGCTCCTTCTCCTTTGCCTTCTTCTCCGCGGCCTCCTTGTCGCGACGGTCGCCGATGATGCTCAGGGCCTGTTAGACACTCTTTTTAATGCGAAAACCGAGTTAACCTCGCTGTTAGCATCGGGGACCCGAGCGCGGGCTGAAATTCTAGGTTACCCGCGGGCCCGGGTTAAACGAGAAAGAGAGAAAGCAACTCACGCAGGAAAATCCATCGGACGACGAGATCTCTTTCTCCTCGGCGTAATCGGTAACCTTCTCCAAGTCCGCCGCCCCGCTGTCGTACTTGGCCGCCTTCTTCTGCGACTTCTCCTGCTGCACGTCGTCCGAGTCCCCGTTCACGTCGTCGTCCGCCATCGTTCGGTTCAGCAGTGGAAAACGGTGTCTATCAATCGTTATTCAACTTTATTAACGGAGACTGAAACCTCGTCGGTCATCGAGCACGCCGATCGACCGCCATGCCAGCCGCACGACTGCACGTTCCACTTGCATCTTCTGCACTCGACTTTCTCGGTCGCTCTCAGTCGCTCTCTCTCTCCGATTCGCCGCGTATGTCTGTCTCTTTTCAAACGCGGGGGATTCTGAGGAGTGCAAGCGAGAGGAGTGGACTTTTTAGTTTCGATTTCCTTCAGTTGGCAGATCTTTGGTGGATATTCTTTTCGAGGTTGGTCCGCAAAAGCGGGAAATGGGCGGGAAATATTGTTGAAAGTTAGATACAAAGGGACGCACCAGGATGCACGTTTATTGACGTTTATTTTGTTATCAGTCATAGATCACCGAGATGAGCGCGAGACTAAACAGTTTACTCAGCCAAAAGGATCGGACGCAGCTCCTTGAATTTGTGCGGGAGACCTCGACTGAAGAGGTAAAGAATTCAGGAAGACGGGCTTGTTATTTACAAGTTGATCCTATTATGTAATAATTGTAGGAAAGATTTCTGTACAGTCAGTATTATTATACAATATTATTTATTTGGTAATTTATACTAATTATTTATTATGTAAATATTTATTTGATGTTGCATAATATTATTGATAGTGTAGGGGTTATATTGAAGGTTTGGGCAACGTAGTGTGTTAATCAAGTTTGTTGAAATATATTGTAATATAATTATACAATCAGCAAAATATTTGTTTATGTGTTTATTATTGCATTCATACGCAAATATTGTGCATTATCAAGTATTGTATAATGATATTGATTATATATAGAAAACATTAATAATTATTGTACAAAATGAGAGACAGTAATTAAATTAAAGATGATTGATTTCAGCTCACAAAGATAATATCAAATGGAATTTGTAATGCAGACATTTCCCGAGTACTGGATGAAGTCCTACAGGTGTGCTCCGAGTCGGAGAGCCTCTACGCCAAGAGAATCAAACTGATAGAGGCTACTCTGAGAGCTCTGGGCAATGCCAAGGTTACAATCAGTCACGCGAATGAGATTGTGAATCGGATAGTGGTAGACTTTCCTAAATACCCAAAGCTACACCTGGTCAAACTGGTAGATTTCTGTCTCGCTAGCATTCGCAGCAATGATGATGAATTCAGGAGGTACATGCGCAAATCACTTTGCAGTCTTAATTTGGCAAAAGAAAGAAAAAGAAATAACATCATGGTATGTTACAGTTGGAAAGAACTATTGCCCGTCCTACTGGAAGTTTTGGAGGAAGAGAATTATATTAATCATATGAACGGCGAGGTTTCTGGTTCCAAATACAAATCTATTATTATTAATAACATATGCAATAGTGAATGGGACACACAGATAATGCCTTCACTGGGAAGAATGTTCAGGTAAGTTCTTGCAGTTTTTGATGGAAGAAAAAGTAAAAAATACACTGACTTTTTGTGCTTAGAGATATATCCTTGGAGAAAGAGGATCATGCTATAGTAATCAGAGTACTCTGTACAAAACTGCAAGATATACCTCTTGAGGAAGTGCCTCCTTTTGTGCATCAAACGTTGAGATTGTGCACTAATCAGGATAGTAAATACCTCTTGGAAGCCTTACGAAAGTATTTCACGCTGCGCTTCTCACAAACTGAGAGTTCTGACACTTTTGAGAGTATAGGTAAGAAAAAAAATGTTTAATTATATAATAAAACAATGTATTATAACGTAATTATACGATCTTAGTATAAACATCTGATGAAACACGTGTGATTAATATAGTTTAATTTTATAATATAATTTTAAAAACATAAGGAATTTGAAAGAATTAAAATTCAGTTATGATTTATAAGTCGCGTCTGTAAACAGTATAAAAGTGTGTATGATCTGCACATTTTTTGCAGATTTTAATTTCTAATTATTAAATTACAGATGTGATAAATCCAAAAGAAGTTCAGAATGTCGAAAGTACAGTATTATATCATATATCTCAAGCAGCAGAGTTGAATCACCAACATATAAGAGACTACATTAAGTATTTCAAAAGCGTGTCACACATCCCCGAAGTCATATTAGAGCCTTTCATGCTCTCTGTGCTGCTCACAGTTGCTTCTATCGATGAAAATCAGGTAATTAATATGTTAATTCTTCATATTTTAATGCTTATATTTTAACTCAATGTAATATTGTAGATTTTTGAAATGCTGCGAACAGTCATTAATAAACGAAATGAACATGACAATAAACGAAAAAATAGTGCGTGGTTGAGAAAATTGATTCCTGATTCTTGTAGCATAATGACCGTAATGGGAAACGTTATCGAGGCGAGGTAAATATGCAGCGTATTGCATTTTTTATTTAAACATTTTAATGAAATCTTTTAATACATACAATATTTTAATTATACAGTAGCAGGGATCGTCATGTAGTATTGAAAGGCCTTGTAGATCTTGCATTTGTTCTTATGGCTATGGAGAATAAGGCAAAAACAGGTGTGCATCCTTTATGGCAAATTGGTATCAAGGTACTCCAAAAGATCATGAGAAAGCATCATGAAACAGTTGCGACTATATTTCAAATGTTGATTGATAAGATAATCGCTGGTGGATCATGTATTTCTCAATATACCGGTAGGATGTGTAAATATTCTGATTAATTATCTAGTTAATCAATTATGATAAAGCTCATTATTTGTAATTTAAGCATTGACAGCTGTTAACATTTATTATTTATTTCCAGATTGTTTAGCGTACATGTGTCGCAAGTTAACAGTTCTAGTGTTGGATCATCAAGATTCTATAATAATGCTTTTTGATCAGATTTCATCTATACCTGGAGAAATTGCAATTTTTATCGTTTCCGCGATATTTCCATTAGTACAAATCTCAGTCAGCATAAGAGAGCATTTAATTTTAACATTGAGAAAGGCTCTCTACAGAAAAGGTACATTCAATCGACAAATGGCGGTCAGTGGGATTTTGGAAATGTTGAGGAATTTGAAAGTGCATTCTCTGAGCGGTCTCGCAATGAGCTCGAGTCAATACGCCAGTTCATCGACTGGCGCGAGTTCCACATCCATCTTGACTCAGGTCTTACTATTCATATTGTCAGAATCGATAAATTTTTACAACTATAAAATTACTAATTATTTTCTATGATATTGTTTCATAGGTGACATTAGAGAGAGGTACTCAAGCAGGATCGAGATACAATACCTCGAGAACTTTATGTTACGATGTATTGGGCATTTTAAGACGGTGCTTCACTCACGAATGCGAAGTTCGATTACATTTATACAACGGTACGAGATTAGAAAAAAGATTATGCTATCCATCTTATTAAAAGATTGTAATAATTATCAATTTCGATTTATACGAAGGTTTATATGAAGCCATGTTGAAAAATATCGAGATAGCGGAATACATATTAGAGATATTATTACCGCACTTCAAAACCTTTTTTGAGCCGGACGAGAACATCGTGGTACCTGTTAAACTGGAACTATGTGCGGCTGTACAGGGGGATCAAGTTGTGTTGCAAGAACCTCTGGCAGAACTGATACTCACACTGCAAAAGATTTATATCAAATCGGCCCTAATGAAATCATCTTTCGTAGATGAATTGGCTATTATCTTGGAATCTCTCTGCAGGCGGATGCCGCGGCTTGAGATAGACCATCTAAATCTGGTGAGTTTGGAAAATTAAATTTAATAAAGTTTAAAATTATTTGCAATTATCTTAATATTGTCTTTGACTTTATTATTTATTCCGACAGGATGGCAAGCTTGACTTAAGCAGCACTAACACCAAGACTCAAGAAAAATTGCAGAATATTTTGTTAACAATAAAAATATATGAAGCTCTCATATCCTTTAGAATCGGTGCCTGGTCCGTAAACTGTACAGATACCGCGCAAAATGTTAAAAATTTATTCAAAGGATACTTGAGATTTGTCGAATTTACTAAGGTAATGAAAATATGCATTGCATGTATTTATAATTGATATAAATCTTATCTTTAATTTTGCAGCACGTAACAAAGCCTAAGAAGGGAGAAGGAAAAAATAAAAAGACACAGAACGATGCAAATAATACGAATGTAAAGAAAGCTGGCCGACCGGGCAGTATAAAATTACCACCTAGCATCATGGATTTATCTACAGTATACAAAAGTTTGTCGCTCTTCTACTTGAAATCCGTTCCCTGGGCAACTGCGGATCAAGTAGCTGTCTTGATAGATAACCAAGATTTCTATCATTACGTCCTGCGAACGCTGTTGCAAATTTTGCATAATGTTAAATTATTAACGGAGTACAATTTACGAAAACATAAGGAACAATATATGAAGATCTATTTCGAAGTTGGAAAGTAAGAAACATTTATAAAAGTATGATCCGGATGTTCCTGCAGACTTTAAATACTTCCTTTTTTTTCTTGCAGATTGTTATATGATCATATTGTACTGGATTTAAATAAAGTCCTCGATACGGACGAACAAGGCACTATATTAGCATTGGAATGTTTCAAAGAATTATGTTGCTTAATCTGCACCTGCTTCTCTTCCGAATTAGCGCATTTTCTCAACATTGTCATTCGTAAGTGTTCAAAAAGTTAAAATTAAGAAATGCATATTTCTACTGTATGTAATATTTTTTAGCAGCTAATCCAACTCAAGCAGAAAATCTTAACGCACAATTGGAAAATATGAATGCTGCCTTACGTGCGACCTTCAGAACATTCTTCAGCGAGAAAGAGGAACATGAGGAGAATTCCAGACAGATACTTGGCATGTTATTGGATATTATGTATAAACTAACACAGGAGATCAATTTTTATGAAATAAATGGCGATGAAGTTAGTATCTGTTTTATAAATTTTTATTAACTGAAAATAACATATAAAATACTATTATAATCTAAACCTATTATATTCTCAGGTGTTTAATTCAATGATGAAATTCACACAATTGGAAAATATGGATCCTCAAGCTTCTTTGACTATTTTCCAAATTCTGTTATGGATAGAAGAGCATAATAAGGAATATGGGGAATTATTGATCGCTATCGCTGTAGCTTTGTGTGAGAAAATGGGTAGCATCGATAAGGTATGTAATGAATATGATAACATATGTATGTATTCTAATATACAATGTAATATTTATCTTATTGTTGTATAAAAATGCAAAAAGATTTCATATTAAATATTAAATATTAATTTGCAGGCTGAGGCATCAGAAAATAGTAAATTTAAAATTATCCACGACGATACAGTGGACAAACTTTACAATTTGGTAAATAGCTCGATAAAAGAAAAATTGGACAATGTATCTTGGTTGCTGGTGCGTCTTAAGGCCGAGCAAAATGTCGTCTGCTCTCCTGGCACTGATCTTGAAGAACGTGCGTACAATTCTATATTCATATTATTTAAATTTGTATTAATTTTCTCATAGTAATATTAAAATCTTTGAACAGATCAAGAAAAATTAAGAACGCAAGAACGCAGTTTATGCAGACAGATGTCGCATATTATACAAATACTTTATACATTGGCTAATGTCGCTATTAAACCAGGATCACTCACGGACATTATGTTTAAAAATTTACAAGTTATGTACAATCTACTTAGCACTCTTACAAAATATTTCTATGGAAAGTCCAGTAAACAAAATGCAGCGTTCCAATCAGTGAAGTAAAAATCTCTTATATTTTATAAATTTTACTAAATGAATTTTATTGATTTTTTTCCCCTACAAGATACAAATGTTACATGTAATTTCAGATTTATTCAAGTGATTCAGTCAGCTGGGAAACCATTAAAGTCTGCATTTTATAATTTAATAACACATGTTGAGGTATTTAATTAAAATATGATTTAATCTTGTTATACATAGAAATAATAATATATATGTGTATATGTAGGAAAATCAAAATGCATCAAAATCGAAGGTTGATTCACACGTACAAAGAAACAAGATTTTGAAGGAGACCAAAGTTATACCCCGCGTGATATATGAAATAGAACAATTTCACAACGAGGTTTTATCACTTGATAAGAAAACTGGCGTAAGTATTTACTATATATTTATGAAATTGACTACATTTAAAAAAAGATTAATCTGTATGAATAAAAGTAACTGCGATGTGTGTATTTAGGTTCCACTTGAGACTTACATAAAGCACAGCGTAACGCGAGATTTCCGTATAAAAAACTCACAATTGGCAGAAGCATTGGAGAAAATGGATATAAGCATGGTAAGAAAAAATATGAAAAAGTATTTCTTAAAGTTTCTTAATCTTTATACTCGACATTTTTGTCTAACAGTTAGATACACAGAACTCTCGTCGTAGCAACGACACGTCCCATATGGATATAGATGACGTGTCTATCGAATCGTCTACAGAAACACCACCATCTTCAAAACGATCTAAGAAAAAATCCTTAACATCGCCTACAGAATCCCCGCCTTCAAAACGCTCTAGAAGATCGTCAGAATCTTGAAACTATAAGTGCCTTGTCTGAAGATTGTTTATTTTTTACCTTTAGTTTAAAAATTTAATTCTACAGTTTATATTATGTAATAATTTTTTTTATGCAAATCTTGTTATACATTAGTCATATGTAAAGAACACGTTTATTAAATATAGATATTCTATCTCACAATCAGTGTCGCGTTAAAGTATATTCTGTATCATCTTATTAATCATAGAATTAGTAATCATTTCGGTTATATATTTTTATTTTATCTATAATGCTATTCTATTTCATGACATGACTTAAAATTGTATTAGAGACGAATTATGCGACAAAGTCCAAAGGCCTATTAAATCCGCCCTTTCTGTTCATATACTGTCTGTATTTTCTTTTTAAAATGACGTGAACCGCACCTACATCGTTTCCCTCCACCTTCTTGCCTTTAGTGGTGTCGAAATCACAGAATCCCATCATTCTCATCATCTCCTGCTCCTCGGGTGTCTTGCCTTGAAGGTCCGCTTCTGTAATACAAGAGCATGGTTAATTTCTTTTTAATCATTACACTGCTTCATCTCCACTGGTGTTAATATGTTAAAATTAATGCACACTAAAGCGCTTTCGTTTCTTTTATGAGTATTAAACAAGCCATCTAGGTACCTGTGATAATAGGTCGTTCGTTTGTTGGTTTCGGCTTTGCCCTGTTCGGTCTGTCGCGCGATCTGTCACGTTCACGCGATCTGGATCTGCTGTACGATCTCCTATGTCTGTCTCGCTCACGTTCTCGTTCCCTGTCTCTCGACTTTACCCTGTCTCGTTCTACGGATCTACGAACAGAAAAAACTCAATATTTACAAATGTAACAATGGGACATGACAAATTGATCGAAAGGAAATCTTTTTCGGATATACCTCCGTCTTCTCTCTCGCGACCGTCTTCTCCGTCGATCTCTGTCGCGATCACGTTCTCGGGATCGATCCCTCCGTCTTCCTGGTGATGGAGTGCGACTTCGCCCCATCCTATAGATTACATAAAATTCACATGTATTTTTAACGCTTCACTGAAATTAATTTAGAGAACAAAGATTGCGAAGAACGCGTAGCAATATCGCGAAAGACTTGGAGAACAAAAAAGATTTTAAAATATTGATTTTAACTGAAAGAATGATCTCTTGTTGTGTAAATAAACTTATTATACAAGATTTGTGCAAAGAGCTATAATTTTAAATAAATGAAAATGAAAATTACATTTTTGAGCGGTCGATACTTACGGTGATTTTTATTTTTGTTTAATTTAAAAAAACGAAATAAGAAAAAGTCTTCTCTCTCTCGCACTAATCCCTAAATAACATTTTCGCGAACTGTACAGGTTATGTTTTTCAGGCACTCACGCGCCATGGACTATGCGGTGGCGCATTTTAAAAGTATCGGAAGAACAACATTACTAGTTCCCTTTGAAGAAGCTCCGATTGGTCTAGAGACTCACGGTCGGTGAATGAAGGGAAGGCCCTCGAGCTTCCGATTTTTGTTCCAGCTGGCGCTGGAATTGACGTATCACTCGTGATAAATGCGTCCGAACTTATCGCCGTTTCCATTCCATCGATTTTTCGCGTAACAATGACATCAGATAATTAAACTTTTAGCTAAATATCGCACAAGTTCAACTTGGCCGTCCAAGGCCTCCTACGGGGAAACCGAGGTACGTTTTGCTGCCGTTTCATATGTTCGACTGACATCCTTGAGAACCATTCCCGACGTGGCTCCGTCGTCCTGCTTTTTATTACCAAATTGTTTTCCACAAGGTAAAAT